>JAFHKX010000014.1:47000-92003 GCA_019022885.1 Schlechtendalia chinensis | reverse complement strand
TTAAGCATAAGGATAAGAAACGTAGGCATCAAAGTCATAAGGAAAAGATCATGGACCAATATGAAGAGCAAAAGATCATCAATATAAGCGAGTGGAACAGAAAATGATCAAATGGTCCTACAAGTTATGCATAAGTATAAGGAATGTAGGCATCAATGTCATTAGTATAAGATCATGGACCAATAGGAAGGGCGAAAGATCATCAATTTAAGAAAAAGGACCAGGATAAATCAAAAGGACCAACAAGTAAAGCATAAGAATAAGGAATATGAGCATAAAATTCATAAGGATAAGATACGGGATGAATAGGATGAGCAAATGATCATCAAGATTTGCGAAAGGATCAGGAAATGAGCAAATGGACCAACAGGATAAACATAAAGATAAGAAAGGTAGGCATCAAAGTCATAAGGATAAGATCCTAAACCAATAGGAAAAGAAAAAATCATCTAGGTATGCTTAAGGATCAGAAAATGAGCAAAAGCACCAACAAGCTAAGCATAAGGATAAGAAACGTAGGCATCAAAGTCATAAGGATAAGATCATGGACCAATAGGAAGAGCAAAAGATCATCAATATAAGCGAGTGGACCAGAAAATGATCAAATGGTCCTAAAAGTTATGCATAAGTATAAGGAATGTAGGCATCAATGTCATAGGATAAGATTTTGGACCAGTAGGAAGAGCAAATGATCATCGATATAAGCGAAAGGCTCAGAAAGTGATCAAAAAGACCAACAATTTAAACATAAGGATAAGAAACGAAGGATCAAAGTCATAAGGATAAGATCATGGACCAATAGGAAGAGCGAAAGATCATCAATATAAGCGAGTGGACCAGAAAATGATCAAATGGGCCTACAAGTTATGCATAAGTATAAGGAACGTAGGCATCAATGTCATTGGGATAAGACCTTGGACCAATAGGAAGGGCAAAAGATCATCAATTTAAGAAAAAGGACCAGGATAAATCAAAAGGACCAACAAGTTAAGCATAAGAATAAGGAATATATGCATAAAATTCATAAGGATAAGATACAAGATGAATAGGATGAGCAAATGATCATCAAGATTTGCGAAAGTATCAGGAAATGAGCAAAAGGACCAACAGGATAAAAATAAAGATAAGAAAGGTAGGCTTCAAAGTCATAAGCATAAGATCCTGGACCAATAGGAAAAGAAAAAATCATCTAGATATGCTAAAGCTTCAAAAACAGATAAAAAGAACCAACAAGTTAAGCATGAGGATAAGAAATGTAGGCATCAAAGTCATTAGGATAAGTTCATGGACCACTAGGAAGAGCAATAGATCATCAATATAAGCGAGTGGACCTGAAAATGATCAAATTGACCTACAAGTTATGCATTAGTATAAGGAATGTAGGCATCAATGTCATTAGGTTATGATCCTGGACCAATAGGAAAAGAAAAAATTATCTAGATAGGTTATTGGTTCAGGAAAAATCAAAAGGACCTACAAGTTAAGCATAAGTATAAAGAATGTAGGCTTCAATGTCATTAGGATGAGATCTTGGACCAATAGGAAGGACAAAAGATCATCATTATAAGCGAAAGGACCAGGAAAAGATCAAAAGGACCAACAAGTTAAGCATAAGAATAAGGAATATAGGCATAAAATTCATAAGGAGAAAATAGTGGACGAATAGATTAGCAAAAGTTCATCAAGATTAGCGAAGGGATAAGAAAATGAGCAAAGGGACCAAAATGATAAGCATTAGGATATGATACGTAGGCTTCAAAGTCATTAGGATATGATCCTGAACCAATAGGAAAAGAAAAAATCATCTAGATAAGCTAAAGGTTCAGGAAAAGATCAAAAGGACCAACAAGTTAAGCATAAGGATAAGAAAAGTAGGCATCAAAGTCATAAGGATAAGATCATGGACCAATAGGATGAGCAAAACATCATCAATATAAGCGAGTGGACCAGAAAATGATCAAATAGTCCAACAAGTTAAACATAAGGATAAGAAACGATGACATCAAATTCATTAGGATAAGATACGGGATGAATAGGATTAGCAAAAGACCATCAAGATTGGCGAAAGGATCAGTAAATGAGCAAAAGGTACAACAGGATAAGCATAAGGATAAGGAATGTGGGCATCAAAGTCATTAGGATAAGATCTTGGACCAGTAGGAAGAGCAAATAATCATCAATATAAGCGAGTGGACCAGAAAATGATCAAATGGTCCTACAAGTTATGCATAAGTACAAGGAGTGTAGGCATCAATGTCAATGGGATAAGATCTTGGAATAATAGGAAGGGCAAAAGATCATCAATTTAAGCGATAGGACCAGGAAATGATCAAAAGGACCAACAAGTTAAGCATAAGAATGAGGAATATAGGCATAAAATTTATAAGGATAAAATAGTGGACGAATAGGATGAGCAAAGGATCATCACGATTTGCGAAAGGATCAGGAAATGACCAAAAGGACGAACAGGATATGCATAAAGATAAGAAAGGTAGTCATCAAAGTCATAAGGTTATGATCCTGGACCAATAGGAAAAGAAAAAATCATCTACGTATGCTTAAGGATCAGAAAATGAGCAAAATCGCCAACAAGTAAACATAAGGATAAGAAATGTAGGCATCAAAGTCATAAGGATAAGATCCTGGACCAATAAGAAGAGCAAAAGACTTTTGAAAAAAGCAAAATGATCAGGAAAAGATCAAAAAGACCAACAAGATAAGCATAAGAATAAAGAATATAGGCATAAAATTCATTAGGATAAGATACGGGATGAATAGGATTAGCAAAAGATCATCAAGATTGGCGAAAGGATCAGTAAATGAGCAAAAGGTACAACGGGATAAGCGTAAGGATAAGGAATGTGGTCATCAAAGTCATTAGGATAAGATCTTGGACTAGTAGGAAGAGCAAAGGTTCAACAAGATTAGCGAAAGGATAAGAAAATGAGCAAAGGGACCAACATGTTAAGCATAAAGATAAGAAACGTAGGCATCAAAGTCATAAGGAAAAGATCATGGACCAATATGAAGAGCAAAAGATCATCAATATAAGCGAGTGGAACAGAAAATGATCAAATGGTCCTACAAGTTATGCATAAGTATAAGGAATGTAGGCATCAATGTCATTAGGATAAGATCATGGACCAATAGGAAGGGCGAAAGATCATCAATTTAAGAAAAAGGACCAGGATAAATCAAAAGGACCAACAAGTTAAGCATAAGAATAAGGAATATAGGCATAAAATTCATAAGGATAAGATACGGGATGAATAGGATGAGCAAATGATCATCAAGATTTGCGAAAGGATCAGGAAATGAGCAAAAGGACCAACAGGATAAACATAAAGATAAGAAAGGTAGGCATCAAAGTCATAAGTATAAGATCCTGGACCAATAGGAAAAGAAAAAATCATCTAGGTATGCTTAAGGTTCAGGAAATGAGCAAAAGCTCCAACAAGTTAAGCATAAGGATAAGAAATGTAGGCATCAAAGTCATAAGGATATGACCCTGGACCAATACGAAGAGCAAAAGAACATTGGAAAAAGCAAAATGATCAGGGAAATATCAAAAAGACCAACAAGATAAGCATAAGAATAAAGAATATAGGCATAAAATTCATTAGGATAAGATACGGGATGAATAGAATTAGCAAAAGATCATCAAGATTGGCGAAAGGATCAGTAAATGAGCAAAAGGTACAACGGGATAAGCGTAAGGATAAGGAATGAGTGCATCAAAGTCATTAGGATAAGATCTTGGACCAGTAGGAAGAGCAAATGATCATCGATATAAGCGAAAGGATCAGAAAATGATCAAAAAGACCAACAATTTAAACACAGGGAAAAGAAACGAAGGCATCAAAGTCATTAGGATAAGATCATGGACCAATAGGAAGAGCAAAAGATCATCAATATAAGCGAGTGGACCAGAAAATGATCAAATGGTCCTAAAAGTTATGCATAAGTATAAGGAATGTAGGCATCAATGTTATTGGGATAAGATCTTGGACCAATAGGAAGGGCAAAAGATCATCAATTTAAGAAAAAGGACCAGGATAAATCAAAAGGACCAACAAGTTAAGCATAAGAATAAGGAATATATGCATAAAATTCATAAGGATAAGATACGGGATGAATAGGATGAGCAAATGATCATCATGATTTGCGAAAGGATCAGGAAATGAGCAAAAGGACCAACAGGATAAACATAAAGATAAGAAAAGTAGGCTTCAAAGTCATAAGGATAAGATCCTGGACCAATACGAAGAGCAAAAGAACATTGAAAAAAGCAAAATGATCAGGAAAAGATCAAAAAGACCAACAAGATAAGTATAAGAATAAAGAATACAGGCATAAAATTCATTAGGATAAGATACGGGATGGATAGTATTCGCAAATGATCATCAAGATTGGCGAAAGGATCAGTAAATGAGCAAAAGGTACAACATGATAAGCATAAGGATAAGGAATATAGGCATAAAATTCATAATGATAAAATATTGGACAAATAGGATGAGCAAAGGTTCAACAAGATTAGCGAAAGGATAAGAAAATGAGCAAAGGGACCAACATGATAAGCATTAGGATAAGATAAGTAGGCATCAAAGTCATTAGGTTATGATCCTGGACCAATAGGAAATGCAAAAAATCATTTAGATAAGCTTAAGGATCAGAAAATGAGCAAAAGCACCAACATGTTAAGCATAAGGATAAGAAACGTAGGCATCAAAGTCATAAGGAAAAGATCATGGACCAATATGAAGAGCAAAAGATCATCAATATAAGCGAGTGGACCAGAAAATGATCAAATGGTCCTACAAGTTATGCATATGTATAAGGAATGTAGGCATCAATGTCATTGGGATAAGACCTTGGACCAATAGGAAGGGCAAAAGATCATCAATTTAAGAAAAAGGACCAGGATAAATCAAAAGGACCAACAAGTTAAGCATAAGAATAAGGAATATATGCATAAAATTCATAAGGATAAGATACAAGATGAATAGGATGAGCAAATGATCATCAAGATTTGCGAAAGTATCAGGAAATGAGCAAAAGGACCAACAGGATAAAAATAAAGATAAGAAAGGTAGGCTTCAAAGTCATAAGGATAAGATCCTGGACCAATAGGAAAAGAAAAAATCATCTAGATATGCTAAAGCTTCAAAAACAGATAAAAAGAACCAACAAGTTAAGCATGAGGATAAGAAATGTAGGCATCAAAGTCATTAGGATAAGATCATGGACCAATAGGGAGGGCGAAAGATCATCAATATAAGCGAAAGGACCAGGAGAAGATCAAAAAGACCACAAGTTAAGCATAAGAACAAGGAAAATAGGCATAAAAATTCATAAGGAGAAAATAGTGGACGAATATGTTAGCAAAGTTTCATCAAGATTAGCGAAAGGATAAGAAAATGAGCAAAGGGACCAACATGATAAGCATAAGGATAAGATACGTAGGCATCAAAGTCATTAGGTTATGATCCTGGACCAATAGGAAAAGAAAAAATTATCTAGATAAGCTATTGGTTCAGGAAAAGATCAAAAGGACCTACAAGTTAAGCATAAGAATAAGGAATATAGGCATAAAATTCATAAGGAGAAAATAGTGGACGAATAGGATGAGCAAAGGATCATAACGATTTGCGAAAGGATCAGTAAATGAGCAAAGGGACCAACATGATAAGCATTAGGATAAGATTCGTAGGCATCAAAGTCATTAGGTTATGATCCTGGACCAATAGGAAATGCAAAAAATCATCTAGATAAGCTTAAGGATCAGAAAATGAGCAAAAGCACCAACAAGCTAAGCATAAGGATAAGAAACGTAGGCATCAAAATCATAAGGAAAAGATCATGGACCAATATGAAGAGCAAAAGATCATCAATATAAGCGTGTGGACCAGAAAATGATCAAATAGACAAACAAGTTAACCATAAGGATAAGAAACGATGGCATCAAATTCATTAGGATAAGATCATGGACTTATAGGAAGAGCAAAAGATCATCAATATAAGCGAGTGGACCAGAAAATGATCAAAAGGACCAACAAGTTAAGCATAAGAATAAGGAATATAGGCATAAAATTTCATAAGGAGAAAAATAGTGGACGAACTGGATAAGCAAAGGTTTATCAAGATTAGCGAAGGGATAAGAAAATGAGCAAAGGGACTAACATGATAAGCATTAGGATAAGATACGTAGGCATCAAAGTCATTAGGATATGATCCTGGACCAATAGGAAATTAAAAAATCATCTACATAAGCTAAAGGTTCAGGAATAGAACAGAAGGACCAACAAGTTAAGCATAAGGATAAGAAACGTAGGCATCAAAGTCATAAGGATAAGATCATGGACAAATAGGAAGAGCAAAAGATCATCAATATAAGCGGAGTGGACCAGAAAATGATCAAATGGTCCTTCAAGTTATGCATAAGTATAAGGAACGTAGGCATCAATGTCATTGGGATAAGATCTTGGACCAATAGGAAGGGCAAAAGATCATCAATTTAAGCGAAAGGACAGGAAATGATCAAAAGGACCAACAAGTTAAGCATAAGAATAAGGAATATAGGCATAAAAATTCAAAGGATAAAATAGTGGACGAATAGGATGAGGAAAGGTTCATCACGATTTGCGAAAGGATCAGGAAATGAGCAAATGGAGGAACAGGATAAGCATAAAGATAAGAAAGGTAGGCATCAATGTCATAAGGTTATGATCCTGGACCAATAGGAAAAGAAAAAATCATCTAGGTATGCTTAAGGTTCAGGAAATGAGCAAAAGCTCCAACAAGTTAAGCATAAGGATAAGAAATGTAGGCATCAAAGTCATAAGGATAAGACCCTGGACCAATACGAAGAGCAAAAGAACATTGAAAAAAAGCAAATGATCAGGGAAATATCAAAAAGACCAACAAGATAAGCATAAGAATAAAGAATATAGGCATAAAATTCATTAGGATAAGACACGGGATGAATAGGATTAGCAAAAGATCATCAAGATTGGCGAAAGGATCAGTAAATGAGCAAAAGGTACAACGGGATAAGCGTAAGGATAAGTAATGAGTGCATCAAAGTCATTAGGATAAGATCTTGGACCAGTAGGAAGAGCAAATGATCATCGATATATAGCGAAAGGATCAGAAAATGATCAAAAAAGACCAACAATTTAAACACAGGGAAAAGAAACGAAGGCATCAAAGTCATTAGGATAAGATCATGGACCAATAGGAAGAGCAAAAGATCATCATATAAGCGAGTGGACCAGAAAATGATCAAATGGTCCTACAAGTTATGCATAAGTATAAGGAATGTAGGCATCAATGTCATTGGGATAAGATCTTGGACCAATAGGAAGGGCAAAAGATCATCAATTTAAGAAAAAGGACCAGGATAAATCAAAAGGACCAACAAGTTAAGCATAAGAATAAGGATTATTTGCATAAAATTCATAAGGATAAGATACGGGATGAATAGGATGAGCAAATGATCATCATGATTTGCGAAAGGATCAGGAAATGAGCAAAAGGACCAACAGGATAAACATAAAGATAAGAAAAGTAGGCTTCAAAGTCATAAGGATAAGATCCTGGACCAATACGAAGAGCAAAAGAACATTGAAAAAAGCAAAATGATCAGGAAAAGATCAAAAAGACCAACAAGATAAGCATAAGAATAAAGAATACAGGCATAAAATTCATTAGGATAAGATACGGGATGGATAGTATTCGCAAATGATCATCAAGATTGGCGAAAGGATCAGTAAATGAGCAAAAGGTACAACATGATAAGCATAAGGATAGGAAATATAGGCATAAAATTCTCATAATGATAAAATATTGGACAAATAGGATGAGCAAAGGTTCAACAAGATTAGCGAAAGGATAAGAAAATGAGCAAAGGGACCAACATGATAAGCATTAGGATAAGATAAGTAGGCATCAAAGTCATTAGGTTATGATCCTGGACCAATAGGAAATGCAAAAAAATCATTTAGATAAGCTTAAGTATCAGAAAATGAGCAAAAGCACCAACATGTTAAGCATAAGGATAAGAAACGTAGGCATCAAAGTCATAAGGAAAAGATCATGGACCAATATGAAGAGCAAAAGATCATCAATATAAGCGAGTGGAACAGAAAATGATCAAATGGTCCTACAAGTTATGCATAAGTATAAGGAATGTAGGCATCAATGTCATTATAAAGATCATGGACCAATAGGAAGGGCGAAAGATCATCAATTTAAGAAAAAGGACCAGGATAAATCAAAAGGACCAACAAGTTAAGCATAAGAATAAGGAATATGAGCATAAAATTCATAAGGATAAGATACGGGATGAATAGGATGAGCAAATGATCATCAAGATTTGCGAAAGGATCAGGAAATGAGCAAATGGACCAACAGGATAAACATAAAGATAAGAAAGGTAGGCATCAAAGTCATAAGGATAAGATCCTAAACCAATAGGAAAAGAAAAAATCATCTAGGTATGCTTAAGGATCAGAAAATGAGCAAAAGCACCAACAAGCTAAGCATAAGGATAAGAAACGTAGGCATCAAAGTCATAAGGATAAGATCATGGACCAATAGGAAGAGCAAAAGATCATCAATATAAGCGAGTGGACCAGAAAATGATCAAATGGTCCTAAAAGTTATGCATAAGTATAAGGAATGTAGGCATCAATGTCATTAGGATAAGATTTTGGACCAGTAGGAAGAGCAAATGATCATCGATATAAGCGAAAGGCTCAGAAAGTGATCAAAAAGACCAACAATTTAAACATAAGGATAAGAAACGTAAGGATCAAAGTCATAAGGATAAGATCATGGACCAATAGGAAGAGCAAAAGATCATCAATATAAGCGAGTGGACCAGAAAATGATCAAATGGGCCTACAAGTTATGCATAAGTATAAGGAATGTAGGCATCAATGTCATTGGGATAAGACCTTGGACCAATAGGAAGGGCAAAAGATCATCAATTTAAGAAAAAGGACCAGGATAAATCAAAAGGACCAACAAGTTAAGCATAAGAATAAGGAATATATGCATAAAATTCATAAGGATAAGATACAAGATGAATAGGATGAGCAAATGATCATCAAGATTTGCGAAAGTATCAGGAAATGAGCAAAAGGACCAACAGGATAAAAATAAAGATAAGAAAGGTAGGCTTCAAAGTCATAAGCATAAGATCCTGGACCAATAGGAAAAGAAAAAATCATCTAGATATGCTTAAGCTTCAAAAACAGATAAAAAGAACCAACAAGTTAAGCATGAGGATAAGAAATGTAGGCATCAAAGTCATTAGGATAAGTTCATGGACCACTAGGAAGAGCAATAGATCATCAATATAAGCGAGTGGACCTGAAAATGATCAAATTGACCTACAAGTTATGCATTAGTATAAGGAATGTAGGCATCAATGTCATTAGGTTATGATCCTGGACCAACAGGAAAAGAAAAAATTATCTAGATAGGTTATTGGTTCAGGAAAAGATCAAAAGGACCTACAAGTTAAGCATAAGTATAAAGAATGTAGGCTTCAATGTCATTAGGATGAGATCTTGGACCAATAGGAAGGACAAAAGATCATCATTATAAGCGAAAGGACCAGGAAAAGATCAAAAGGACCAACAAGTTAAGCATAAGAATAAGGAATATAGGCATAAAATTCATAAGGAGAAAATAGTGGACGAATAGATTAGCAAAAGTTCATCAAGATTAGCGAAGGGATAAGAAAATGAGCAAAGGGACCAAAATGATAAGCATTAGGATATGATACGTAGGCTTCAAAGTCATTAGGATATGATCCTGAACCAATAGGAAAAAAAAAATCATCTAGATAAGCTAAAGGTTCAGGAAAAGATCAAAAGGACCAACAAGTTAAGCATAAGGATAAGAAAAGTAGGCATCAAAGTCATAAGGATAAGATCATGGACCAATAGGATGAGCAAAAACATCATCAATATAAGCGAGTGGACCAGAAAATGATCAAATAGTCCAACAAGTTAAACATAAGGATAAGAAACGATGACATCAAATTCATTAGGATAAGATACGGGATGAATAGGATTAGCAAAAGACCATCAAGATTGGCGAAAGGATCAGTAAATGAGCAAAAGGTACAACAGGATAAGCATAAGGATAAGGAATGTGGGCATCAAAGTCATTAGGATAAGATCTTGGACCAGTAGGAAGAGCAAATAATCATCAATATAAGCGAGTGGACCAGAAAATGATCAAATGTCCCTAAAGTTATGCATAAGTACAAGGAGTGTAGGCATCAATGTCAATGGGATAAGATCTTGGAATAATAGGAAGGGCAAAAGATCATCAATTTAAGCGATAGGACCAGGAAATGATCAAAAGGACCAACAAGTTAAGATATAAGAATGAGGAATATAGGCATAAAATTTTATAAGGATAAAATAGTGGACGAATAGGATGAGCAAAGGATCATCACGATTTGCGAAAGGATCAGGAAATGACCAAAAGGACGAACAGGATATGCATAAAGATAAGAAAGGTAGTCATCAAAGTCATAAGGTTATGATCTGGACCAATAGGAAAAGAAAAAATCATCTACGTATGCTTAAGGATCAGAAAATGAGCAAAATCGCCAACAAGTAAACATAAGGATAAGAAATGTAGGCATCAAAGTCATAAGGATAAGATCCTGGACCAATAAGAAGAGCAAAAGACTTTTGAAAAAAGCAAAATGATCAGGAAAAGATCAAAAAGACCAACAAGATAAGCATAAGAATAAAGATATAGGCATAAAAATTCATTAGGATAAGATACGGGATGAATAGGATTAGCAAAAGATCATCAAGATTGGCGAAAGGATCAGTAAATGAGCAAAAGGTACAACGGGATAAGCGTAAGGATAAGGAATGTGGTCATCAAAGTCATTAGGATAAGATCTTGGACTAGTAGGAAGAGCAAAGGTTCAACAAGATTAGCGAAAGGATAAGAAAATGAGCAAAGGGACCAACATGTTAAGCATAAAGATAAGAAACGTAGGCATCAAAGTCATAAGGAAAAGATCATGGACCAATATGAAGAGCAAAAGATCATCAATATAAGCGAGTGGAACAGAAATGATCAAATGGTCCTACAAGTTATGCAATATATAAGGAATGTAGGCATCAATGTCATTAGGATAAGATCATGGACCAATAGGAAGGGCGAAAGATCATCAATTTAAGAAAAAGGACCAGGATAAATCAAAAGGACCAACAAGTTAAGCATAAGAATAAGGAATATAGGCATAAAATTCATAAGGATAAGATACGGGATGAATAGGATGAGCAAATGATCATCAAGATTTGCGAAAGGATCAGGAAATGAGCAAAAGGACCAACAGGATAAACATAAAGATAAGAAAGGTAGGCATCAAAGTCATAAGTATAAGATCCTGGACCAATAGGAAAAGAAAAAATCATCTAGGTATGCTTAAGGTTCAGGAAATGAGCAAAAGCTCCAACAAGTTAAGCATAAGGATAAGAAATGTAGGCATCAAAGTCATAAGGATATGACCCTGGACCAATACGAAGAGCAAAAGAACATTGGAAAAAGCAAAATGATCAGGGAAATATCAAAAGACCAACAAGATAAGCATAAGAATAAAGAATATAGGCATAAAATTCATTAGGATAAGATACGGGATGAATAGAATTAGCAAAAGATCATCAAGATTGGCGAAAGGATCAGTAAATGAGCAAAAGGTACAACGGGATAAGCGTAAGGATAAGGAATGAGTGCATCAAAGTCATTAGGATAAGATCTTGGACCAGTAGGAAGAGCAAATGATCATCGATATAAGCGAAAGGATCAGAAAATGATCAAAAAGACCAACAATTTAAACACAGGGAAAAGAAACGAAGGCATCAAAGTCATTAGGATAAGATCATGGACCAATAGGAAGAGCAAAAGATCATCAATATAAGCGATGGACCAGAAAATGATCAAATGGTCCTAAAAGTTATGCATAAGTATAAGGAATGTAGGCATCAATGTTATTGGGATAAGATCTTGGACCAATAGGAAGGGCAAAAGATCATCAATTTAAGAAAAAGGACCAGATAAATCAAAAGGACCAACAAGTTAAGCATAAGAATAAGGAATATATGCATAAAATTCATAAGGATAAGATACGGGATGAATAGGATGAGCAAATGATCATCATGATTTGCGAAAGGATCAGGAAATGAGCAAAAAGGACAACAGGATAAACATAAAGATAAGAAAAGTAGGCTTCAAAGTCATAAGGATAAGATCCTGGACCAATACGAAGAGCAAAAGAACATTGAAAAAAGCAAAATGATCAGGAAAAGATCAAAAAGACCAACAAGATAAGTATAAGAATAAAGAATACAGGAATAAAATTCATTAGGATAAGATACGGGATGGATAGTATTCGCAAATGATCATCAAGATTGGCGAAAGGATCAGTAAATGAGCAAAAGGTACAACATGATAAGCATAAGGATAAGGAATATAGGCATAAAATTCATAATGATAAAATATTGGACAAATAGGATGAGCAAAGGTTCAACAAGATTAGCGAAAGGATAAGAAAATGAGCAAAGGGACCAACATGATAAGCATTAGGATAAGATAAGTAGGCATCAAAGTCATTAGGTTATGATCCTGGACCAATAGGAAATGCAAAAAATCATTTAGATAAGCTTAAGGATCAGAAAATGAGCAAAAGCACCAACATGTTAAGCATAAGGATAAGAAACGTAGGCATCAAAGTCATAAGGAAAAGATCATGGACCAATATGAAAGAGCAAAAGATCATCAATATAAGCGAGTGGACCAGAAATGATCAAATGGTCCTACAAGTTATGCATATGTATAAGGAATGTAGGCATCAATGTCTTGGGATAAGACCTTGGACCAATAGGAAGGGCAAAAGATCATCAATTTAAGAAAAAGGACCAGGATAAATCAAAAGGACCAACAAGTTAAGCATAAGAATAAGGAATATATGCATAAAATTCATAAGGATAAGATACAAGATGAATAGGATGAGCAAATGATCATCAAGATTTGCGAAAGTATCAGGAAATGAGCAAAAGGACCAACAGGATAAAAATAAAGATAAGAAAGGTAGGCTTCAAAGTCATAAGGATAAGATCCTGGACCAATAGGAAAAGAAAAAATCATCTAGATATGCTAAAGCTTCAAAAACAGATAAAAAGAACCAACAAGTTAAGCATGAGGATAAGAAATGTAGGCATCAAAGTCATTAGGATAAGTTCATGGACCACTAGGAAGAGCAATAGATCATCAATATAAGCGAGTGGACCTGAAAATGATCAAATTGACCTACAAGTTATGCATTAGTATAAGGAATGTAGGCATCAATGTCATTAGGATGAGATCTTGGACCAATAGGAAGAGCAAATGATCATCGATATAAGCGAGTGGACAAGAAATTGATCAAATAGGCCAGCAAATAAAACATAAGAATAAGAAACGAAGGAATCAAAAACATTAGGATAAGATCATGGACCAATAGGAAGGGCGAAAGATCATCAATATAAGCGTGTGGACCAGAAAATGATCAAATTGACCTACAAGTATGCATAAGTATAAGGAATATAGGCATCAATGTCATTAGGATAAGATCTTGGACCAGTAGGAAGAGCAAATGATCATCGATATAAGCGAAAGGCTCAGAAAATGATCAAATAGACCAACAATTTAAACATAAGGATAAGAAACGAAGGAATCAAAAACATTAGGATAAGATCATGGACCAATAGGAAGGGCGAAAGATCATCAATATAAGCGTGTGGACCAGAAAATGATCAAATTGACCTACAAGTATGCATAAGTATAAGGAATATAGGCATCAATGTCATTAGGATAAGATCTTGGACCAGTAGGAAGAGCAAATGATCATCGATATAAGCGAAAGGCTCAGAAAATGATCAAATAGACCAACAATTTAAACATAAGGATAAGAAACGTAGGCATCAAAGTCATAAGGATAAGATCATGGACCAATAGGAAGAGCGAAAGATCATCAATATAAGCGAGTGGACCAGAAAATGATCAAATGGTACTACAAGTTATGCATAAGTATAAGAAATGAAGGCATCAATGTCATTGGGATAAGATCTTGGACCAATAGGAAGGGCAAAAGATCATCAATTTAAAAAAAAGGACCAGGATAAATCAAAAGGACCAACAAATTAAGCATAAGAACAAGGAATATAGGCATAAAATTCATAAGGATAAGATACGGGATGAATAGGATGAGCAAATGATCATCAAGATTTGCGAAAGGATCAGGAAATGAGCAAAAGGACCAACAGGATAAAAATAAAGATAAGAAAGGTAGGCTTCAAAGTCATAAGCATAAGATCCTGGACCAATAGGAAAAGAAAAAATCATCTAGATATGCTTAAGCTTCAAAAACAGATAAAAAGAACCAACAAGTTAAGCATGAGGATAAGAAATGTAGGCATCAAAGTCATTAGGATAAGTTCATGGACCACTAGGAAGAGCAATAGATCATCAATATAAGCGAGTGGACCTGAAAATGATCAAATTGACCTACAAGTTATGCATTAGTATAAGGAATGTAGGCATCAATGTCATTAGGTTATGATCCTGGACCAATAGGAAAAGAAAAAATTATCTAGATAGGTTATTGGTTCAGGAAAAGATCAAAAGGACCTACAAGTTAAGCATAAGTATAAAGAATGTAGGCTTCAATGTCATTAGGATGAGATCTTGGACCAATAGGAAGGACAAAAGATCATCATTATAAGCGAAAGGACCAGGAAAAGATCAAAAGGACCAACAAGTTAAGCATAAGAATAAGGAATATAGGCATAAAATTCATAAGGAGAAAATAGTGGACGAATAGATTAGCAAAAGTTCATCAAGATTAGCGAAGGGATAAGAAAATGAGCAAAGGGACCAAAATGATAAGCATTAGGATATGATACGTAGGCTTCAAAGTCATTAGGATATGATCCTGAACCAATAGGAAAAGAAAAAATCATCTAGATAAGCTAAAGGTTCAGGAAAAGAAAAAGGACCAACAAGTTTAAGCATAAGGATAAGAAAAGTAGGCATCAAAGTCATAAGGATAAGATCATGGACCAATAGGAAGAGCAAAACATCATCAATATAAGCGAGTGGACCAGAAAATGATCAAATAGTCCAACAAGTTAAACATAAGGATAGAAACGATGACATCAAATTCATTAGGATAAGATACGGGATGAATAGGATTAGCAAAAGACCATCAAGATTGGCGAAAGGATCAGTAAATGAGCAAAAGGTACAACAGGATAAGCATAAGGATAAGGAATGTGGGCATCAAAGTCATGAGGATAAGATCTTGGACCAGTAGGAAGAGCAAATAATCATCAATATAAGCGAGTGGACCAGAAAATGATCAAATGGTCCTACAAGTTATGCATAAGTACAAGGAGTGTAGGCATCAATGTCATTGGGATAAGATCTTGGAATAATAGGAAGGGCAAAAGATCATCAATTTAAGCGATAGGACGGAAATGATCAAAAGGACCAACAAGTTAAGCATAAGAATGAGGAATATAGGCATAAATTTATAAGGATAAAATAGTGGACGAATAGGATGAGCAAAGGATCATCACGATTTGCGAAAGGATCAGGAAATGACCAAAAGGACGAACAGGATATGCATAAAGATAAGAAAGGTAGTCATCAAAGTCATAAGGTTATGATCCTGGACCAATAGGAAAAGAAAAAATCATCTACGTATGCTTAAGGATCAGAAAATGAGCAAAATCGCCAACAAGTAAACATAAGGATAAGAAATGTAGGCATCAAAGTCATAAGGATAAGATCCTGGACCAATAAGAAGAGCAAAAAGACTTTTGAAAAAAGCAAAATGATCAGGAAAAGATCAAAAAGACCAACAAGATAAGCATAAGAATAAAGAATATAGGCATAAAATTCATTAGGATAAGATACGGGATGAATAGGATTAGCAAAAGATCATCAAGATTGGCGAAAGGATCAGTAAATGAGCAAAAGGTACAACGGGATAAGCGTAAGGATAAGGAATGTGGTCATCAAAGTCATTAGGATAAGATCTTGGACTAGTAGGAAGAGCAAAGGTTCAACAAGATTAGCGAAAGGATAAGAAAATGAGCAAAGGGACCAACATGTTAAGCATAAAGATAAGAAACGTAGGCATCAAAGTCATAAGGAAAAGATCATGGACCAATATGAAGAGCAAAAGATCATCAATATAAGCGAGTGGAACAGAAAATGATCAAATGGTCCTACAAGTTATGCATAAGTATAAGGAATGTAGGCATCAATGTCATTAGGATAAGATCATGGACCAATAGGAAGGGCGAAAGATCATCAATTTAAGAAAAAGGACCAGGATAAATCAAAAGGACCAACAAGTTAAGCATAAGAATAAGGAATATAGGCATAAAATTCATTAGGATAAGATACGGGATGAATAGGATTAGCAAAAGATCATCAAGATTGGCGAAAGGATCAGTAAATGAGCAAAAGGTACAACGGGATAAGCGTAAGGATAAGGAATGAGTGCATCAAAGTCATTAGGATAAGATCTTGGACCAGTAGGAAGAGCAAATGATCATCGATATAAGCGAAAGGATCAGAAAATGATCAAAAAGACCAACAATTTAAACACAGGGAAAAGAAACGAAGGCATCAAAGTCATTAGGATAAGATCATGGACCAATAGGAAGAGCAAAAGATCATCAATATAAGCGAGTGGACCAGAAAATGATCAAATGGTCCTACAAGTTATGCATAAGTATAAGGAATGTAGGCATCAATGTTATTGGGATAAGATCTTGGACCAATAGGAAGGGCAAAAGATCATCAATTTAAGAAAAAGGACCAGGATAAATCAAAAGGACCAACAAGTTAAGCATAAGAATAAGGAATATATGCATAAAATTCATAAGGATAAGATACGGGATGAATAGGATGAGCAAATGATCACATCATGATTTGCGAAAAGGATCAGGAAATGAGCAAAAGGACCAACAGGATAAACATAAAGATAAGAAAAGTAGGCTTCAAAGTCATAAGGATAAGATCCTGGACCAATACGAAGAGCAAAAGAACATTGAAAAAAGCAAAATGATCAGGAAAAGATCAAAAAGACCAACAAGATAACATAAGAATAAAGAATACAGGCATAAAATTCATTAGGATAAGATACGGGATGGATAGTATTCGCAAATGATCATCAAGATTGGGCGAAAGGATCAGTAAATGAGCAAAAGGTACAACATGATAAGCATAAAGATAAGGAATATAGGCATAAAATTCATAATGATAAAAATATTGGACAAATAGGATGAGCAAAGGTTCAACAAGATTAGCGAAAGGATAAGAAAATGAGCAAAGGGACCAACATGATAAGCATTAGGATAAGATAAAGTAGGCATCAAAGTCATTAGGTTTATGATCCTGGACCAATAGGAAATGCAAAAAATCATTTAGATAAGCTTAAGGATCAGAAAAATGAGCAAAAGCACCAACATGTTAAGCATAAGGATAAGAAACGTAGGCATCAAAGTCATAAGGAAAAGATCATGGACCAATATGAAGAGCAAAAAAGATCATCAATATCGAGTGGAACAGAAAATGATCAAATGGTCCTACAAGTTATGCATAAGTATAAGGAATGTAGGCATCAATGTCATTAGGATAAGATCATGGAACAATAGGAAGGGCGAAAGATCATCAATTTAAGAAAAAGGACCAGGATAAATCAAAAGGACCAACAAGTTAAGCATAAGAATAAGGAATATAGGCATAAACTTCATAAGGATAAGATACGGGATGAATAGGATGAGCAAATGATCATCAAGATTTGCGAAAGGATCAGGAAATGAGCAAAAGGACCAACAGGATAAACATTAAGATAAGAAAGGTAGGCATCAAAGTCATAAGGATAAGATCCTGGACCAATAGGAAAAGAAAAAATCATCTAGGTATGCTTAAGGATCAGAAAATGAGCAAAAGCACCAACAAGCTAAGCATAAGGATAAGAAACGTAGGCATCAAAGTCATAAGGATAAGATCATGGACCAATAGGAAGAGCAAAAGATCATCAATATAAGCGAGTGGACCAGAAAATGATCAAATGGTCCTAAAAGTTATGCATAAGTATAAGGAATGTAGGCATCAATGTCATTAGGATAAGATTTTGGACCAGTAGGAAGAGCAAATGATCATCGATATAAGCGAAAGGCTCAGAAAGTGATCAAATAGACCAACAATTTAAACATAAGGATAAGAAACGTAAGGATCAAAGTCATAAGGATAAGATCATGGACCAATAGGAAGAGCAAAAGATCATCAATATAAGCGAGTGGACCAGAAAATGATCAAATGGTCCTACAAGTTATGCATATGTATAAGGAATGTAGGCATCAATGTCATTGGGATAAGACCTTGGACCAATAGGAAGGGCAAAAGATCATCAATTTAAGAAAAAGGACCAGGATAAATCAAAAGGACCAACAAGTTAAGCATAAGAATAAGGAATATATGCATAAAATTCATAAGGATAAGATACAAGATGAATAGGATGAGCAAATGATCATCAAGATTTGCGAAAGTATCAGGAAATGAGCAAAAGGACCAACAGGATAAAAATAAAGATAAGAAAGGTAGGCTTCAAAGTCATAAGGATAAGATCCTGGACCAATAGGAAAAGAAAAAATCATCTAGATATGCTAAAGCTTCAAAAACAGATAAAAAGAACCAACAAGTTAAGCATGAGGATAAGAAATGTAGGCATCAAAGTCATTAGGATAAGTTCATGGACCACTAGGAAGAGCAATAGATCATCAATATAAGCGAGTGGACCTGAAAATGATCAAATTGACCTACAGTTATGCATTAGTATAAGGAATGTAGGCATCAATGTCATTAGGATGAGATCTTGGACCAATAGGAAGAGCAAATGATCATCGATATAAGCGAGTGGACAAGAAATTGATCAAATAGGCCAGCAAATAAAACATAAGAATAAGAAACGAAGGAATCAAAAACATTAGGATAAGATCATGGACCAATAGGAAGGGCGAAAGATCATCAATATAAGCGTGTGGACCAGAAAATGATCAAATTGACCTACAAGTATGCATAAGTATAAGGAATATAGGCATCAATGTCATTAGGATAAGATCTTGGACCAGTAGGAAGAGCAATGATCGATCGATAAGCGAAAGGCTCAGAAAAATGATCAATATAACCAACAATTTTAAACATAAGGATAAGAAACGAGGCATCAAAGTCATAAGGATAAGATCATGGACCAATAGGAAGAGCAAAAGATCATCAATATAAAGCGAGTGGACCAGAAAATGATCAAATTGGTCTACAAGTTATGCATATGTATAAGGAATGTAGGCATCAATGTCATTTGGGATAAGACCTTGGACCAATAGGAAGGGCAAAAGATCATCAATTTTAAGAAAAAGGACCAGGATAAATCAAAAGGACCAAACAAGTTAAGCATAAGAATAAGGAATATATGCATAAAATTCATAAGGATAAGATACAAGATGAATAGGATGAGCAAATGATCATCAAGATTTGCGAAAGTATCAGGAAATGAGCAAAAGGACCAACAGGATAAAAATAAAGATAAGAAAGGTAGGCTTCAAAAGTCATAAGGATAAGATCCTGGACCAATAGGAAAAAGAAAAATCATCTAGATATGCTAAAGCTTCAAAAACAGATAAAAAAAGAACCAACAAGTTAAGCATGAGGATAAGAAATGTAGGCATCAAAGTCATTAGGATAAGTTCATGGACCACTAGGAAGAGCAATAGATCATCAATATAAGCGAGTGGACCTGAAAATGATCAAATTGACCTACAAGTTATGCATTAGTATAAGGAATGTAGGCATCAATGTCATTAGGATGAGATCTTGGACCAATAGGAAGAGCAAATGATCATCGATATAAGCGAGTGGACAAGAAATTGATCAAATAGGCCAGCAAATAAAACATAAGAATAAGAAACGAAGGAATCAAAAACATTAGGATAAGATCATGGACCAATAGGAAGGGCGAAAGATCATCAATATAAGCGTGTGGACCAGAAAATGATCAAATTGACCTACAAGTATGCATAAGTATAAGGAATATAGGCATCAATGTCATTAGGATAAGATCTTGGACCAGTAGGAAGAGCAAATGATCATCGATATAAGCGAAAGGCTCAGAAAATGATCAAATAGACCAACAATTTAAACATAAGGATAAGAAACGTAGGCATCAAAGTCATAAGGATAAGATCATGGACCAATAGGAAGAGCAAAAGATCATCAATATAAGCGAGTGGACCAGAAAATGATCAAATGGTCCTACAAGTTATGCATAAGTATAAGGAATGTAGGCATCAATGTCATTAGGTTATGATCCTGGACCAATAGGAAAAGAAAAAATTATCTAGATAGGCTATTGGTTCAGGAAAAGATCAAAAGGACCTACAAGTTAAGCATAAGTATAAAGAATGTAGGCTTCAATGTCATTAGGATGAGATCTTGGACCAATAGGAAGAGCAAATGGTCATCGATATAAGCGAGTGGACAAGAAATTGATCAAATAGGCCAGCAAATAAAACATAAGAATAAGAAACGAAGGAATCAAAAACATTAGGATAAGATCATGGACCAATAGGAAGGGCGAAAGATCATCAAAATCTAAAGCGAGTGGACAGAAATGAACCAAATAAGACCAACAAGTTAAACATAAGGATAAGAAAACTATGGCATCAAACAAGATCTTGACCAATAGGAAGGGCAAAAGATCATCAATTTAAGGAAAAAAGGAAACCAGGATAAAATCCAAAAGGACCAAGCACAAAGTAAGCATAAGAATAAGGAATATATGCATAAAATTCATAAGGATAAGATACGGGATGAATAGGATGAGCAAATGATCATCAGAATTTGCGAAAGGATCAGGAAATGAGCAAATGGACCAACAAGTTAAGCATAAGAATAAGGAATATAAACATAAAATTAATAAGCATAAAATAGTAGACGAATAGGATGAGCAAAGGATCATCAATATAAGCGAGTGGACCAGAAAATGATCAAATGGTACTACAAGTTATGCATAAGTATAAGAAATGAAGGCATCAATGTCATTGGGATAAGATCTTGGACCAATAGGAAGAGCAAAATATCATCAATTTAAGAAAAAGGACCAGGATAAATCAAAAGGACCAACAAGTTAAGCATAAGAATAAGGAATATATGCATAAAATTCATAAGGATAAGATACGGGATGAATAGGATGAGCAAATGATCATCAAGATTTGCGAAAGGATCAGGAAATGAGCAAAAGGACCAACAGGATAAAAATAAAGATAAGAAAGGTAGGCTTCAAAGTCATAAGGATAAGATCCTGGACCAATAGGAAAAGAAAAAATCATCTAGATATGCTAAAGCTTCAAAAACAGATAAAAAGAACCAACAAGTTAAGCATAAGGATAAGAAACGTAGGCATCAAAGTCATAAGGATAAGATCATGGACCAATAGGAAGAGCAAAACATCATCAATATAAGCGAGTGGACCAGAAAATGATCAAATAGACCAACAAGTTAAACATAAGGATAAGAAACGATGACATCAAATTCATAAGGATAAGATACGGGATGAATAGGATTAGCAAAAGACCATCAAGATTGGCGAAAGTATCAGTAAATGAGCAAAAGGTACAACAGGATAAGCATAAGGATAAGGAATGTGGGCATCAAAGTCATTAGGATAAGATCTTGGACCAGTAGGAAGAGCAAATAATCATCAATATAAGCGAGTGGACCAGAAAATGATCAAATGGTCCTACAAGTTATGCATAAGTACAAGGAATGCGGCATCAATGTCATTGGGATAAGATCTTGGAATAATAGGAAGGGCAAAAGATCATCAATTTAAGAAAAAGGACCAGGATAAATCAAAAGGACCAACAAGTTAAGCATAAGAATAAGGAATATATGCATAAAATTCATAAGGATAAGATACGGGATGAATAGGATGAGCAAATGATCATCAAGATTTGCGAAAGGATCAGGAAATGAGCAAAAGGACCAACAGGATAAACATATAGATAAGAAAGGTAGGCATCAAAGTCATAAGGATAAGATCCTGGACCAATAGGAAAAGAAAAAAATCATCTAGATATGCTAAAGCTTCAAAAACAGATAAAAAGAACCAACAAGTTAAGCATAAGGATAAGAAACGTAGGCATCAAATTCATAAGGATAAGATCATGGACCAATAGGAAGAACAAAAGATCATCAATATAAGCGAGTGGACCAGAAAATGATCAAATAGACCAACAAGTTAAACATAAGGATAAGAAACTATGGCATCAAAGTCATTAGGACAAGATCTTGGACCAATAGGAAGGGCAAAAGATCATCAATTTAAGAAAAAGGACCAGGATAAATCAAAAGGACCAACAAGTTAAGCATAAGAATAAGGAATATATGCATAAATTTCATAAGGATAAGATACGGGATGAATAGGATGAGCAAATGATCATCAGGATTTGCGAAAGGATCAGGAAATGAGCAAAAGGACCAACAAGTTAAGCATAAGAATAAGGAATATAAACATAAAATTAATAAGCATAAAATAGTAGACGAATAGGATGAGCAAAGGATCATCACGATTTGCGAAAGGATCAGGAAATGAGCAAAAGGACGAACAAGATAAGCATAAAGATAAGAATGGTAGGCATCAAAGTCATAAGGTTATGATCCTGGACCAATAAGAAGAGCAAAAGAACATTGAAAAAAGCAAAATGATCAGGAAAAGATCAAAAAGACCAACAAGATAAGCATAAGAATAAAGAATATAGGCATAAAATTCATTAGGATAAGATACGGGATGAATAGGATTAGCAAAAGATCATCAAGATTGGCGAAGGGATAAGAAAATGAGCAAAGGGACCAAAATGATAAGCATTAGGATATGATACGTAGGCTTCAAAGTCATTAGGATATGATCCTGGACCAATAGGAAAAGAAAAAATCATCTAGATAAGCTAAAGGTTCAGGAAAAGATCAAAAGGACCAACAAGTTAAGCATAAGGATAAGAAACGTAGGCATCAAAGTCATAAGGATAAGATCATGGAACAATAGGAAGAGCAAAACATCATCAATATAAGCGAGTGGACCAGAAAATGATCAAATGACCCAACAAGTTAAACATAAGGATAAGAAACGATGACATCAAATTCATTAGGATACGGGATGAATAGGATTAGCAAAAGACCATCAAGATTGGCGAAAGGATCAGTAAATGAGCAAAAGGTACAACAGGATAAGCATAAGGATAGGAAATGTGGGCATCAAAGTCATTAGGAATAAGATCTTTTGGACCAGTAGGAAGAGCAAATAATCATCAATATAAGCGAGTGTGGACCAGAAAATGATCAAATGGTCCTACAAGTTATGCATAAGTACAGGAAATGTAGGCATCAATGTCATTGGGATAAGATCTTGGAATAATAGGAAGGGCAAAAGATCATCAATTTAAGAAAAAGGACCAGGATAAATCAAAAGACCACAAGTTAAGCATAAGATTTAAGGAATATAATGCATAAAAAAATTCATAAGGATAAGATACGGGATGAATAGGATGAGCAAATGATCATCAAGATTTGCGAAAGGATCAGGAAATGAGCAAAAGGACCAACAGGATAAAAATAAAGATAAGAAAAGGTAGGCTTCAAAGTCATAAGGATAAGATCCTGACCAATAGGAAAAGAAAAAATCATCTAGATATGCTAAAGCTTCAAAAAACAGATAAAAAGAACCCAACAAGTTAAGCATGAGGATAAGAAATGTTGGCTCAAAGTCATTAGGATAAGTTCATGGACCACTAGGAAGAGCAATAGATCATCAATATAAGCGAGTGGACCTGAAAATGACAAAAATGGACCTACAAGTTATGCATTAGTATAAGGAATGTAGGCATCAATGTCATTAGGTTATGATCCTGGACCAATTAGGAAAAAGAAAAAATTATCTAGATAGGCTATTGGTTCAGGAAAAGATCAGAAGGACCTACAAGTTAAGCATAAGTATAAAAGAATGTAGGCTTCAATGTCATTAGGATGAGATCTTGACAAATAGGAAGGACAAAAGATCATCATTATAAGCGAAAGGGACCAGGAAAAGATCAAAAGGACCAACAAGTTAAGCATAAGAATAAGGAATATAGGCATAAAATTCATAAGGAGAAAATAGTGGACGAATAGATTAGCAAAAGTTCATCAAGATTAGCGAAGGGATAAGAAAATGAGCAAAGGGACCAAAATGATAAGCATTAGGATATGATACGTAGGCTTCAAAGTCATTAGGATATGATCCTGGACCAATAGGAAAAGAAAAAATCATCTAGATAAGCTAAAGGTTCAGGAAAAGATCAAAAGGACCAACAAGTTAAGCATAAGGATAAGAAACGTAGGCATCAAAGTCATAAGGATAAGATCATGGACCAATAGGAAGAGCAAAACATCATCAATATAAGCGAGTGGACCAGAAAATGATCAAATAGACCAACAAGTTAAACATAAGGATAAGAAACGATGACATCAAATTCATTAGGATAAGATACGGGATGAATAGGATTAGCAAAAGACCATCAAGATTGGCGAAAGGATCAGTAAATGAGCAAAAGGTACAACAGGATAAGCATAAGGATAAGGAATGTGGGCATCAAAGTCATTAGGATAAGATCTTGGACCAGTAGGAAGAGCAAATAATCATCAATATAAGCGAGTGGACCAGAAAATGATCAAATGGTCCTACAAGTTATGCATAAGTACAAGGAATGTGGCATCAATGTCATTGGGATAAGATCTTGGAATAACAGGAAGGGCAAAAGATCATCAATTTTAGCGAAAGGTCCAGGAAATGATCAAAAGGACCAACAAGTTAAGCATAAGAATAAGGAATACAGGCATAAAATTCATAAGGATAAAATAGTGGACGCATAGGATGAGCAAAGGAACATCACGATTTGCGAAAGGATCAGGAAATGACCAAAAGGACGAACAGGATAAGCATAAAGATAAGAAAGGTAGTCATCAAAGTCATAAGGTTATGATCCTGGACCAATAGGAAAAGAAAAAATCATCTAGGTATGCTTAAGGATCAGAAAATGAGCAAAAGCTCCAACAAGTTAAACATAAGGATAAGAAATGTAGGCATCAAAGTCATAAGGATAAGATCCTGGACCAATAAGAAGAGCAAAAGAACATTGAAAAAAGCAAAATGATCAGGAAAAGATCAAAAAGACCAACAAGATAAGCATAAGAATAAAGAATATAGGCATAAAATTCATTAGGATAAGATACGGGATGAATAGGATTAGCAAAAGATCATCAAGATTGGCGAAAGGATCAGGAAATGAGCAAAAGGTACAACGGGATAAGCGTAAGGATAAGGAATGTGGGCATCAAAGTCATTAGGATAAGATCTTGGACTAGTAGGAAGAGCAAATGATCATCGATATAAGCGAAAGGCTCAGAAAATGATCAAATAGACCAACAATTTAAACATAAGGATAAGAAACGTAGGCATCAAAGTCATAAGGATAAGATCATGGACCAATAGGAAGAGCAAAAGATCATCAATATAAGCGAGTGGACCAGAAAATGATCAAATGGTACTACAAGTTATGCATAAGTATAAGAAATGAAGGCATCAATGTCATTGGGATAAGATCTTGGACCAATAGGAAGGGCAAAAGATCATCAATTTAAGCGAAAGGACCAGGAAATGATCAAAAGGACCAACACGATAAGCATAAGAATAAGGAATATAGGCATCAATGTCATTAGGATAAGATCTTGGACCAATAGGAAGAGCAAAAATCATCAATTTAAGAAAAAGGACCAGGATAAATCAAAAGGACCAACAAGTTAAGCATAAGAATAAGGAATATATGCATAAAATTCATAAGGATAAGATACGGGATGAATAGGATGAGCAAATGATCATCAAGATTTGCGAAAGGATCAGGAAATGAGTAAAAGGACCAACAAGTTAAGCATAAGAATAAGGAATATAAACATAAAATTAATAAGCATAAAATAGTAGACGAATAGGATGAGCAAAGGATCATCACGATTTGCGAAAGGATCAGGAAATGAGCAAAAGGACGAACAAGATAAGCATAAAGATAAGAATGGTAGGCATCAAAGTCATAAGGTTATGATCCTGGACCAATAAGAAGAGCAAATGATCATCGATATAAGCGAAAGGATCAGAAAATGATCAAATAAACCAACAATTTAAACACAGGGATAAGAAACGAAGGCATCAAAGTCATTAGGATAAGATCATGGACCAATAGGAAGAGCAAAAATTCATCAATATAAGCGAGTGGACCAGAAAATGATCAAATGATCCTACAATTTATGCATAAGTACATTCCTTACACTATATATATTAAAAGGACCAGGATAAATCAAAAGGTACAACAGGATAAGCATAAGGATAAGGAATGTGGGCATCAAAGTCATTAGGATAAGATCTTGGACCAGTAGGAAGAGCAAATAATCATCAATATAAGCGAGTGGACTAGAAAATGATCAAATGGTCCTACAAGTTATGCATAAGTACAAGGAATGTGGCATCAATGTCATTGGGATAAGATCTTGGAATAATAGGAAGGGCGAAAGATCATCAATTTTAGCGAAAGGACCAGGAAATGATCAAAAGGACCAACAAGTTAAGCATAAGAATAAGGAATATAGGCATAAAATTCATAAGGATAAAATAGTGGACGAATAGGATGAGCAAAGGATCATCACGATTTGCGAAAGGATCAGGAAATGACCAAAAGGACGAACAGGATAAGCATAAAGATAAGAAAGGTAGTCATCAAAGTCATAAGGTTATGATCCTGGACCAATAGGAAAAGAAAAAATCATCTAGGTATGCTTAAGGATCAGAAAATGAGCAAAAGCTCCAACAAGTTAAACATAAGGATAAGAAATGTAGGCATCAAAGTCATAAGGATAAGATCCTGGACCAATAAGAAGAGCAAAAGAACATTGAAAAAAGCAAAATGATCAGGAAAAGATCAAAAAGACCAACAAGATAAGCATAAGAATAAAGAATATAGGCATAAAATTCATTAGGATAAGATAAGGGATGAATAGGATTAGCAAAAGATCATCAAGATTGGCGAAAGGATCAGGAAATGAGCAAAAGGTACAACAGGATAAGCGTAAGGATAAGGAATGTGGGCATCAAAGTCATTAGGATAAGATCTTGGACTAGTAGGAAGAGCAAATGATCATCGATATAAGCGAGTGGACAAGAAAATGATCAAATAGGCCAACAAATAGAACATAAGGATAAGAAACGAAGGAATCAAAAATATTAGGATAAGATCATGGACCAATAGGAAGGGCGAAAGATCATCAATATAAGCGTGTGGACCAGAAAATGATCAAATTGACCTACAAGTATGCATAAGTATAAGGAATATAGGCATCAATGTCATTAGGATAAGATCTTGGACCAGTAGGAAGGGCGAAAGATCATCAATATAAGCGAAAGGACCAGGAGAAGATCAATAAGACCAATAAGTTAAGCATAAGAACAAGGAATATAGGCATAAAATTCATAGGGATAAAATAGTGGACGAATAGGATGAGCAAAGGATCATCACGATTTGCGAAAGGATCAGGAAATGAGCAAGAGGACGAACAGGATAAGCATAAAGATAAGAAAGGTAGGCATCAAAGTCATAAGGTTATGATCCTGGACCAATAGGAACAGAAAAAATCATCTAGGTATGCTTAAGTATCAGGAAATGAGCAAAAGCTCCAACAAGTTAAGCATAAGGATAAGAAATGTAGGCATCATAGTCATAAGGATAATATCCTGGACCAATACGAAGAGCAAAAGAACATTGAAAAAAGCAAAATGATCAGGAAAATATCAAATAAACCAACAATTTAAACACAGGGTTAAGAAACGAAGGCATCAAAGTCATTAGGATAAAATCATGGACCAATAGGAAGAGCAATCGATCATCAATATAAGCGAGTGGACCAGAAAATGATCAAATGGACTTACAAGTTATGCATAAGAATACGGAATATATGCATAAAATTCATAAGGATAAGATACGGGATGAATAGGATGAGCATATGATCGTCAAGATTTGCGAAAGGATCAGGAAATGAGCAAAAGGACCAACAGGATAAACATAAAGATAAGAAAGGTAGGCATCAAAATCATAAGGATAAGATCCTGGACCAATAGGAAAAGAAAAAATCATCAAGATATGCTAATGCTTCAAAAACAGATAAAAAGAACCAACAAGTTAAGCATGAGGATAAGAAATGTAGGCATCAAAGTCATTAGGATAAGATCATGGACCAATAGGAAGAGCAAATGATCATCAATATAAGCGTGTGGACCAGAAAATGATCAAATAGACAAACAAGTTAACCATAGGGATAAGAAACGAAGGCATCAATGTCATTAGGATAAGATCATGGACCAATAGGAAGAGCAAAACATCATCAATATAAGCGAGTAGACCAGAAAATGATCAAATGGACCTACAAGTTATGCATAAGGATAAGAAACGAAAGCATCAAAGTCATTAGGATAGGATCATGGACCAATAGGAAGAGCAATAGATCATCAATATAAGCGAAAGGACCAGGAAATGATCAAAAGGACCAAAATGTTAAGCATAAGAATAAGGAATATAGGCATAAAATTCATAAGGATAAAATAGTGGACGAACAGGATGAGCAAAGGTTTATCAAGATTAGCGAAAGGATAAGAAAATGAGCAAAAGGACCAACATGATAAGCATTAGGATAAGATACGTAGGCTTCAAAGTCATTAGGATATGATCCTTGACCAATAGGAAAAGAAAAAATCATCTAGATTAGCTAAAGGTTAAGAAAAAGATCAAAAGGACCAACAAGTTAAGCAATGGATAAGAAACGTAGGCATCAAAGTCATAAGGATAAGATCATGGTCCAATAGGAAGAGCAAAAGATCATCAATATAAGCGAAAGGACCAGGAAATGATCAAAAGGACCAAAATGTTAAGCATAAGAATAAGGAATATAGGCATAAAATTCATAAGGATAAAATAGTGGACGAACAGGATGAGCAAAGGGTCATCACGATTTGCGAAAGGATCAGGAAATGAGCAAAAGGACGAACAGGATAAGCATAAAGATAAGAAAGGTAGGCATCAAAGTCATAAGGATAAGATCCTGGACCAATACGAAGAGCAAGAGACCATTGAAAAAAGCAAAATGATCAGGAAAAGATCAAAAAGACCAACAAGATAAGCATAAGAATAAAGAATATACGCATAAAATTCATTAGGATAAGATACGGGATGAATAGGATTAGCAAAAGATCATCAAGATTGGCGAAAGGATCAGTAAATGAGCAAAAGGTACAACGGGATTAGTGTAAGGATAAGAAATGTAGGCTTCAAAGTCATTAGGATAAGATCTTGGACCAGTAGGAAGAGCAAATGATTATCGATATAAGCAAAAGGATCAGAAAATGATCAAATAGACCAACAATTTAAACACAGGGATAAGAAACGAAGGCATCAAAGTCATTAGGATAAGATCATGGACCAATAGGAAGAGCAATAGATCATCAATATAAGCGAGTGGACAAGAAAATGATCAAATAGGCCATCAAATAAAACATAAGGATAAGAAACGAAGGAATCAAAGTCATTAGGATAAGATCATGGACCAATAGGAAGAGCAATAGATCATCAATATAAGCGAGTGGACCAGAAAATGATCAAATGGACCTACAAATTATGCATAAGAATACGGAATATAGGCATAAAATTCATAAGGATAAAATAGTGGACGAATAAGATGAGCAAAGGTTCAACAAGATTAGCGAGAGGACAAGAAAATGAGCAAAGGGACCAACATGATAAGCATTAGGATAAGATACGTAGGCATCAAAGTCATTAGGTTATGATCCTGGACCAATAGGAAATGCAAAAGATCATCAATATAAGCGAGTGGACCAGAAAATGATCAAATGGTCCTGCAAATTATGCATAAATATAAGGAATGTAGGCATCAATGTCATTGGGATAAGATCTTGGACCAATAGGAAGGGCGAAAGATCATCAATATAAGCGTGTGGACCAGAAAATGATCAAATTGACCTACAAGTATGCATAAGTATAAGGAATATAGGCATCAATGTCATTAGGATAAGATCTTGGACCAGTAGGAAGAGCAAATGATCATCGATATAAGCGAAAGGCTCAGAAAATGATCAATTAGACCAACAATTTAAACATAAGGATAAGAAACGTAGGCATCAAAGTCATAAGGATAAGATCATGGACCAATAGGAAGAGCAAAAAATCATTAATATAAGCGAGTGGACCAGAAAATGATCAAATGATCCTACAATTTATGCATAAGTATAAGGAATGTAGGCATCAATGTCATTAGGATAAGATCATGGACCAATAGGATGGGCGAAAGATCATCAATATAAGCGAAAGGACCTGGAGAAGATCAAAAAGACCAATAAGTTAAGCATAAGAACAAGGAATATAGGCATAAAATTCATAGGGATAAAATACTTGACGAATTGGACGAGCAAAGGTTTATCAAGATTAGCGAAAGGATAAGAAAATGAGCAAAGGGACCAACATGATAAGGATTAGGATAAGAAAATGAGCAAAGAGACCAACATGATAAGCATTAGGATAAGATACGTAGGCAACAAAGTCATTAGGATATGATCCTGGACCAATAGGAAGAGCAAAACATCATCAATATAAGCGAGTGGACCAGAAAATGATCAAATGGACCTACAAGTTATGTATAAGGATAAGAAACGAAGGCATCAAAGTCATTAGGATAGGATCATGGACCAATAGGAAGAGCAATAGATCATCAATATAAGCGAGTGGACCAGAAAATGATCAAATGGACCTACAAGTTATGCATAAGGATAAGAAATGAAGGCATCAAAGTCATTAGGATAGGATCATGGACCAATAGGAAGAGCAATAGATCATCAATATAAGCGAGTGGACCAGAAAATGATCAAATGGACCTACAAGTTATGCATAAGTATAAGGGATGTAGGCATCAATGTCATTGGGATAAGATCTTGGACCAATTGGAAGGGCGAAAGATCATCAATATAAGCGAAAGGACCAGGAGAAGATCAAAAAGACCAACAAGTTAAGCAAAAGAACAAGGAATATAAGCATAAAATTCATAAGGATAAAATACTGGACGAATTGGATGAGCAAAGGTTTATCAAGATTAGCGAAAGAATAGGAAAATGAGCAAAGGGACCAACAGGATAAGCATAAAGATAAAAAAGGTAGGCATCAAAGTCATAAGGTTATGATCCTGGACCAATAGGAACAGAAAAAATCATCTAGGTATGCTTAAGTATCAGGAAATGAGCAAAAGCTCCAACAAGATAAGCATAAGGATAAGAAATGTAGGCATCATAGTCATAAGGATAATATCCTGGACCAATACGAAGAGCAAAAGAACATTGAAAAAAGCAAAATGATCAGGAAAATATCAAATAAACCAACAATTTAAACACAGGGTTAAGAAACGAAGGCATCAAAGTCATTAGGATAAAATCATGGACCAATAGGAAGAGCAATGGATCATCAATATAAGCGAGTGGACCAGAAAATGATCAAATGGACCTACAAGTTATGCATAAGGATAAGAAATGAAGGCATCAAAGTCATTAGGATAGGATCATGGACCAATAGGAAGAGCAATAGATCATCAATATAAGCGAGTGGACCAGAAAATGATCAAATGGACCTACAAGTTATGCATAAGTATAAGGGATGTAGGCATCAATGTCATTGGGATAAGATCTTGGACCAATTGGAAGGGCGAAAGATCATCAATATAAGCGAAAGGACCAGGAGAAGATCAAAAAGACCAATAAGTTAAGCATAAGAACAAGGAATATAGGCATAAAATTCATAGGGATAAAATACTGGACGAATTGGACGAGCAAAGGTTTATCAAGATTAGCGAAAGGATAAGAAAATGAGCAAAGGGACCAACATGATAAGCATTAGGATAAGAAAATGAGCAAAGAGACCAACATGATAAGCATTAGGATAAGATACGTAGGCAACAAAGTCATTAGGATATGATCCTGGACCAATAGGAAAAGAAAAAATCATCTAGATAAGCTAAAGGTTCAGGAATAGATCAAAAGGACCAACAAGTTAAGCATAAGGATAAGAAACGTAGGCATCAAAGTCATAAGGATAAGATCATGGACCAATAGGAAGAGCAATAGATCATCAATATAAGCGAGTGGACAAGAAAATGATCAAATTGGCCAACAAATAAAACATAAGGATAAGAAACGAAGGAATCAAAGTCATTAGGATAAGATCATGGACCAATAGGAAGAGCAATAGATCATCAATATAAGCGAGTGGACCAGAAAATGATCAAATGGACCTACAAGTTATGCATAAGGATAAGAAATGAAGGCATCAAAGTCATTAGGATAGGATCATGGACCAATAGGAAGAGCAATAGATCATCAATATAAGCGAGTGGACCAGAAAATGATCAAATAGACCAACACGTTAAACATAAGTATAAGGAATGTAGGCATCAATGTCATTGGGATAAGATCTTGGACTAATAGGAAAAGTAAAAATCATCTAGATAAGCTTAAGGTTCAGGAATAGATCAAAAGGACCAACATGTTAAGCATTAGAATAAGGAATATAGGCATAAAATTCATAAGGATAAAATAGTGGACGAATAGGATGAGCAAAGGATCATCACGATTTGCGAAAGGATCAGGAAATGAGCAAGAGGACGAACAGGATAAGCATAAAGATAAGAAAGGTAGGCATCAAAGTCATAAGGTTATGATCCTGGACCAAAAGGTACAGAAAAAATCATCTAGGTATGCTTAAGGATCAGGAAATGAGCAAAAGCTCCAACAAGTTAAGCATAAGGATAAGAAATGTAGGCATCATATTCATAAGGATAAGATCCTGGACCAATACGAAGAGCAAAAGAACATTGAAAAAAGCAAAATGATCAGGAAAATATCAAAAAAACCAACAAGATAAGCATAAGAATAAAGAATATAGGCATAAAATTCATTAGGATAAGATACGGGATGAATAGGATTAGCAAAAGATCATCAAGATTGGCGAAAGGATCAGTAAATGAGCAAAAGGTACAACGGGATAAGCGTAAGGATAAGGAATGTGGGCATCAAAGTCATTAAGATAAGATCTTAAACCAGTAGGAAGAGCAAATGATCATCGATATAAGCGAAAGGATCAGAAAATGATCAAATAAACCAACAATTTAAACACAGGGTTAAGAAACGAAGGCAACAAAGTCATTAGGATAAGATCATGGACCAATAGGAAGAGCAATAGATCATCAATATAAGCGAGTGGACCAGAAAATGATCAAATGGACCTACAAGTTATGCATAAGAATACGGAATATATGCATAAAATTCATTAAGGATAAGATACGGGATGAATAGGATGAGCAAATGATCATCAAGATTTGCGAAAGGATCAGGAAATGAGCAAAAGGACGAACAGAATAAACATAAAGATAAGAAAGGTAGGCATCAAAGTCATAAGGATAAGATCCTGGACCAATAGGAAAAGAAAAAATCATCTAGATATGCTAATGCTTCAAAAACAGATAAAGAGAACCAACAAGTTAAGCATGAGGATAAGAAATGTAGGCATCAAAGTCATTGGGATAAGATCATGGAACAATAGGAAGAGCAAAATATCATCAATATAAGCGTGTGGACCAGAAAATGATCAAATAGACAAACAACTTAACCATAGGGATAAGAAACGAAGGCATCAAAGTCATTAGGATAAGATCATGGACCAATAGGAAGAGCAAAACATCATCAATATAAGCGAGTGGACCAGAAAATGATCAAATGGACCTACAAGTTATGTATAAGGATAAGAAACGAAGGCATCAAAGTCATTAGGATAGGATCATGGACCAATAGGAAGAGCAATAGATCATCAATATAAGCGAGTGGACCAGAAAATGATCAAATGGACCTACAAGTTATGCATAAGGATAAGAAATGAAGGCATCAAAGTCATTAGGATAGGATCATGGACCAATAGGAAGAGCAATAGATCATCAATATAAGCGAGTGGACCAGAAAATGATCAAATGGACCTACAAGTTATGCATACGTATAAGGGATGTGGGCATCAATGTCATTGGGATAAGATCTTGGACCAATTGGAAGGGCGAAAGATCATCAATATAAGCGAAAGGACCAGGAGAAGTTCAAAAAGACCAATAAGTTAAGCATAAGAACAAGGAATATAGGCATAAAATTCATAGGGATAAAATACTGGACGAATTGGACGAGCAAAGGGAGAAAATGATCAAATGGACCTACAAGTTATGTATAAGGATAAGAAACGAAGGCATCAAAGTCATTAGGATAGGATCATGGACAAAAGGGAAGAGCAATAGATCATCAATATAAGCGAGTGGACCAGAAAATGATCAAATAGACCTACAAGTTATGTATAAGGATAAGAAATGTAGGCATCAAAGTCATAAGGATAAGATCATGGACCAATAGGAAGAGCAATAGATCATCAATATAAGCGTGTGGACCAGAAAATGATCAAATAGACAAACAACTTAACCCATAGGGATAAGAAACGAAGGCATCAAAGTCATTGGGATGAGATCATGGAACAATAGGAAGAGCAAAATATCATCAATATAAGCGTGTGGACCAGAAAAATTATCAAATAGACAAACAACTTAACCATAGGGATAAGAAACGAAGGCATCAAAGTCATTAGGATAAGATCATGGACCAATAGGAAGAGCAAAACATCATCAATATAAGCGAGTGGACCAGAAAATGATCAAATGGACCTACAAGTTATGTATAAGGATAAGAAGCGAAGGCATCAAAGTCATTAGGATAGGATCATGGACCCAATAGGAAGAGCAAAAGATCATCAATATAAGCGTGTGGACCAGAAAATGATCAAATAGACAAACAAGTTAACCATAGGGATAAGAAACGAAGGCATCAATGTCATTAGGATAAGATCATGGACCAATAGGAAGAGCAAAACATCATCAATATAAGCGAGTAGACCAGAAAATGATCAAATGGACCTACAAGTTATGCATAAGGATAAGAAATGTGGGCATCAAAGTCATTAGGATAAGATCTTGGACCAGTAGGAAGAGCAAATGATTATCGATATAAGCAAAAGGATCAGAAAATGATCAAATAGACCAACAATTTAAACACAGGGATAAGAAACGAAGGCATCAAAGTCATTAGGATAAGATCATAGACCAATAGGAAGAGCAATAGATCATCAATATAAGCGAGTGGACAAGAAAATGATCAAATAGGCCAACAAATAAAACATAAGGATAAGAAACGAAGGAATGAAAGTCATTAGGATAAGATCATGGACCAATAGGAAGAGCAATAGATCATCAATATAAGCGAGTGGACCAGAAAATGATCAAATGGTCCTACAAGTTATGCATAAGGATAAGAAATGTAGGCTCAAAGTCATAAGGATAAGATCATGGACCAATAGGAAGAGCAAAAGATCATCAATATAAGCGAGTGGACCAGGATAAATCAAAAGGACCAACAAGTTAAGCATAAGAATAAGGAATATAGGCATAAAATTCATAAGCATAAAATAGTAGACGAATAGGATGAGCAAAGGATCATCACGATTTGCAAAAGGATCAGGAAATGAGCAAAAGGACGAACAAGATAAGCATAAAGATAAGAATGGTAGGCATCAAAGTCATAAGGTTTATGATGGACCAAATAGGAAAGAAATAATCATCTATGTATGCTTAAGGATCAGGAAATGAGCAAAAGCTCCATCAAGTTAAGCATAAAGGATAAGAAATGTAGGCATCATAGTCATAAGGATAAGATCCTGGACCAATACGAAGAGCAAAAGAACATTGAAAAAAGCAAAATGATCAGGAAAATATCAAAAAGACCAACAAGATAATCATAAGAATAAAGAATATAGGCATAAAATTCATTAGGATAAGATACGGGATGAATAGGATTAGCAAAAGTTCATCAAGATTGGCGAAACGATCAGTAAATGAGCAAAAGGTACAACGGGATAAGCGTAAAGATAAGGAATGTGGGCATCAAAGTCATTAGGATAAGATCTTGGACCAGTAGGAAGAGCAAAAGATTATCGATATAAGCGAAAGGATCAGAAAATGATCAAATAGACCAACAATTTAAACACAGGGATAAGAAACGAAGGCATCAAATTCATTAGGATAAGATCATGGACCAATAGGAAGAGCAATAGATCATCAATATAAGCGAGTGGACAAGAAAATGATCAAATTGGCCAACAAATAAAACATAAGGATAAGAAACGAAGGAATCAAAGTCATTAGGATAAGATCATGGACCAATAGGAAGAGCAATAGATCATCAATATAAGCGAATGGACCAGAAAATGATCAAATGGACCTACAAAATTTATGAATATAAAAACAGATATAGGCATAAAATTCATAAGGTTAAAATAGTGGACGTATAAGATGAGCAAAGGTTCAACAAGATTAGCGAGAGGACAAGAAAATGAGCAAAGGGACCAACATGATAAGCATTAGGATAAGATACGTAGGCATCAAAGTCATTAGGTTATGATCCTGGACCAATAGGAAAAAGAAAAAATTATTTAGATAAGCTAAAGGTTAAGGGAAAAGATCAAAAGGACCAACAAGTTATGCCTAAGAATAAGAAACGTAGGCATCAAAGTCATTAGGATAAGATCATGGACCAAATAGGAAGAGCAAAAGATCATCAATATAAGCGAGTGGACCTGAAAATGATCAAATGGTCCTACAAGTTATGCATAAGGATAAGTGTTACGTATCATATCTAGTATGTTTTATATGGGTTCCCCGGGTTTCGTCAGTGGGGACTGGTTGCTTCGTCGTCCGTCGCGCGTATGCGAAAAGTCGTCGCTGTTGCGTTTACGCCTTTGGTGGTACATTGTCGTGTCCACTATTACTTATTTATTATAGACTATAATAGTCCATTTTGGACAAATACGCGACCTCCATCACCACTCATCATCGTCATCGTTTTGGTACCACTTCATTGGAGTGTGTTGTTGTCGAGCACAGATGCCCATTGTGATGTGAGTTATTTTAAGTTTCATTGTTATATAGTACTAATAGATTGTCACATATTATTTGAATTGTTAATCTGTCGTGTAAATGTATTTAATTATAAACCATATCGATTTATGTTAGTTCGCCGTTTTTTGTTCAATAGAATTTATTTTACGCAACAATTATTGTTATTTGTTCTCTTAATTATTATTATTGTTTCCCCTTTTTTTCTTATACTTAATCTTATTTCCCGTATCTATATTCCTTGCGATTGGGTAAGGATCTGGTACGAAACATTTGGTCCTTCGGGCCGGATAGACTATCCGGAATTGGTGAAACGAAAATAATAATAAATGTATTTATTTCGTTTTCGACTGCATTAGAACGAATAATAATTTTTTGTTGTTGTTTTTGTTAACGTCGTCGGCGCCGTCGTTTTCACTAATTAAATTTATCTATTGTCGTTTGTCGATAACGCTACGTATTAACGGTGATAATTAATATTTATTTTATTATTTCATTGTAATTATTGACGATTTCTTGTGTGGGTCAATAACTTCAGTATTGCAGAGTGTAAACAATGATTGGACCATCCATATAATTTCGCAATCAATACGAAAATACGTGCGTGTTTTCTGTTGATATAAGACTGAGTTATTATTGTAATACAAGGAATACAATTATTATTTAATTTTCTTTGATACATTTGAAATCGTAAAAATATGGCTCTTAATTCGCAACTAAGCGAGGGCGATCAAGAACGAGTTGTACGGGCGCTCAAACGTAGTATAATAAAACGTGATAACGTCGCATCTCAATTTAATATTATTATGGAATTGGGTTCAAAAATAGAAGAAGACTCTTCATTAATGCCTCTCTTTGAAGTCCGTACACAGGATCTTCATTCTCTGCTGTCTAATTTTCATGTAGAACAAGATTCCGTTTTGGATCATTTAATATCATTAAATCGAGAATCCGAATTTACAGCAATACACGATCCTATTGAACGCAATATAATGGAACAATATTATCGTATTAAAGCGTTGATTACTGCGATGAATATAAATACTTCTAGCGTTAATAATTCTGCAATCAATAATGCAAATCCACATACTAACAATATACAATTACCAAAAATTCAATTGCCGTTATTCGATGGTGATTTGTTAAAGTGGTGCTCATATCGCGATACATTTATATCACTTGTACATACGAATCCAATGCTTTCTAATACCGAAAAATTTCATTATTTAATTTCAACTGTATCGGGCACTGCTGCGCCGATTGTTAAAGCTGTACCACTCAGTGAAACAAATTATATTGTTGCATGGGAAGCATTACAAGAGGCATACGATAACAAACGTTTATTGATAACCAATCATTTAGATATGATTTTCCGCGTTCCTGTGATGTCCACTGAAACATTAACGGGTTTAACACAATTTTTAAGCGTATTTCGGGAAAATATTTCTGCGATACGAGCTTTGGATGTGGAAAACTTGGCTGGTTTTTTGTTGTTTTATGTAGCATCCCGCGTTTTATCGCCAACCACGAAACGAGTATTTGAAGCTGAACATCATGTAATTGAAATTCCTGATATAGATTTATTACTAAAATTTGTTCAGACGCGCTGTCAAATTTTACAAAATTCTGTACCTACTCATAATGTTTCATCAATTAAAGCAAATTTTGTAAAATCTGTCAAAGGTAAAGTTGCTTCTTTCACCACCACTGTAGAGTCGAAGTCATGTAAATGTTGTAAAGGTAGTCACTTTTTGCATCAATGTACACAGTTTAGTCAACTACCAGTCTTCCAACGTTTTAAATTTTCTCAATCACGACATCTATGTATGAATTGTTTAAGTCCACAACATAAGACAAGAGATTGTACGTCGAAACATTCATGTCATTATTGTTCAGAGAAGCACCATACACTATTACATTTAGAAAAGAAAGTACCGAAAGTTACGCCAACGGAAAATCCCAATGTTTCATCGGTTGCTACCACCACACCATCAAGCACGAATACAGAAATATCTTTTAATGGAGTTGCAAGTTCAACAGGAAAGGTCGTTCTTGGAACGGCTATGATTCGGATTCGAAACAACATGGGTCATTTGGTGCCAATTCGTGCTTTGATAGATACCGGTTCACAAATTTCAGTTATTACGAGTGCATGTGTTTCTTTACTTGGTTTAAAACGTCGCCGATCCAATACCTCTGTAACAGGCCTGTCACAAACGCGAGTGTCACCGACAAAGGGTTCGACAAGTTGCGTATTTACGTCAGCTTATTCAGACTATCTTAATGTGAAATGTGAACCATTGATCTTATCAAAAATTATTGGTTCAATGCCAGCTTCGCCATTAAATTCAGCAATTCGTCAAGCATACAGCCATGTTATTTTTGCAGATCCTCACTTCGACAATCCAGCACCTATCGATTTCTTATTAGGAGCCGACGTGTATCCTTTCATATTAGGTAGTTGTTCACGCGTAGAACACACACCTGATTTACCGTCTGCGTATGAAACAACTTTAGGATGGATCATATTGGGTCAAGACTTAAAAGGTATTTCTTCACCTTCTGTGTCTCTTCTATTAACGACCGAACCGTCAATTAGTCAATTGATACGTACATTTTGGGAGATAGAAGAACCTTCTCCTCCTGTAAACGGTTTTACAGACGACCAAAAATGTGAAGAACATTTTCAACGGACGACAAGTCGTGACTCGAGTGGTCGATTTTCCGTATCATTACCGTTTCGTGATGATCCTTCGTTGTTGGGTGAATCTCGTTCGGTTGCTATTTCTCGATTTTACAATTTGGAACGTAAATTGCAAAGAGACTCAAAGTTATTCGATGAGTATCGAAAATTTATGACTGAGTATGAACAACTTGGTCATATGCAAGTTTCGTCGAGTGAAGGAAAATATTATATCCCGCACCATGCAGTTGTAAAGTACACAGGGACGCAGATGAAGCTTCGGGTGGTTTTCGATGCTTCAGCCACAACTACGTTTGGGAAATCATTAAATGACCTATTATATGTGGGACCCAAGTTACAATCAGATATTTCACAATTATTACACCGATGTCGCTTTGTAAAGTATATGATGACTGCAGATATATGTAAGATGTATCGGCAAATTCGAGTTCACAAAGAAGACCGTCTCTTTCAACATATTGTATGGCGTAACAATCCATCTGAAGAATTGAAAGATTTTGAATTGAATACGGTTACGTACGGTGTGTCTTCATCTCCATTTCAAGCAATAAGAGTTCTGCATCAATTAGAAAAAGATGACGGTCACCGATACCCGTTTGCAAATAAAATATTATCTACACAAACCTATGTGGATGACATCATCACTGGTCACGACGACATATCAGGAGTTCTGCGTCGTCGTATCGAACTAATACAATTATTAAATCGAGCAGGTCTAACCTTAAGAAAATGGTCATCGAATTGCAAAGAAGTGTTAAATCAAATTCCTAAGGAAGACCAAGCATCAACAGTTTCCTTCGAATCTAAAGAAGATACGTCGTTAAAAATTTTAGGTATGCATTGGGACCCAATTAAAGATTCATTTACTTATTATACATCCTCCATAAACAACGTTTGGACAAAACGTTCTATCTTATCGGTTATCGCCAAATTATATGACCCTCTTGGAATATTGGCACCTGTAACATTCTGGGCTAAATGTTTCATGCAAACACTTTGGAAATCCGGTTTACATTGGGATGAGGTATGGCCGGTTTCGTTGTCAAACACGTGGCAACAATTTGCATCGGAACTACCGATATTATCTAAAATCAAATTACATCGCTACATCTCTACATCTGGGGTGACTGCAGTTCAATTACTAGCATTTTCTGATGCTTCAGAAAAGGGATATGCAGCAATAATATATATTCGATGTATATATGAGGATGATAGGATTTCAGTACACTTATTAACAGCAAAATCAAAAGTTGCACCACTGAAAATGGGAAAAACTGAGAGTTCTTTAACAATTCCACGGTTGGAATTATGTGGAGCACTATTGCTAGCACGAACATTAAATTATTTAATGTCAACGTTACAGGACGTAATTTCCATTACTTCGGTTCATGCTTGGACAGATTCTCGCGTAGTTCTCTCTTGGTTAACTACACCTCAATCTCATTTTAAGATTTTTGTCACAAATCGATTATCAAAAATAAGGGAATTAATACCATCTTGTCAATGGCATTATGTTCCATCAGTTTTAAACCCAGCCGATTGTGTTTCTCGAGGTATTTTACCATCTCAGCTTATTAAAAATACTTTGTATTGGGAGGGACCACAATTTATACAACAACCAATGAATGAATGGCCAAACATTCGATTTGAAGCTTTTCCAGTAACGGAACTACCAGAGGTAAAACAGAAAATTATCCTTCCTGTGTGTTCTGTCGCCACAATAGACGAAGATTCTGAGTGGTTCAATCGATTCTCGACATTAAATCGAATGCAGAGAGTCACGGCGTATATGATACGATTTGGTCGGTATACTAGAAGATTGTCTGTACAAGTTGGCCCATTATCACGCGAAGAATTAGATGAGGCATTGGAAATAATTATTCGAAGCACACAAATACGATATTTGTCTAATCTTTTTCATAGTCTTCAGATCAAGGATTCTAAAATTACACCACGATCGATCGCTCAACTTGCCCCATTTCTCGATGAAAAGGGTATTATTCGCGTGGGTGGTCGTCTTCAAAATTCTAAAGCAATGTTTGATACATAATTTCCAATTTTGCTGCCAAAGGTATCTACATTCACCACATTACTTATCCGTCATAACCAAATATTGAAGTGGGAAATTTGGTACTCATTAACATTCCAAATTTACTCCCTACGCAGTGGAAGTTGGGACGAATTGAAAAAACATACCCAGGAGACGACGGAACGGTACGGGTTGTGACAATACGTACCATTGACGGTTCTATTACACGCCCAGTCGTAAAAATAATTGTCCTACCTATAGATATCTAGTACACAGTTTCCTTTTCAAAAATGCTCTTATCCAATAATTTTCTTTTCCTCATTTTGTTATTTGTTTTTTGCTTTTGTATACTTACATGTTTAATATATTTTGAAAATGTTTATTTTTTTTTTATTTTGTATAAATACTTTTATGATACTTGTAAAATGGGCATCGCGAAGAGTCAGAATTCAACTTTAGTTTTTCAGTCATCATTGAAATCTTTGAAAGACGTCAACTCCATTGCTCACCCGTCGTCTTTCAAGGCGGGGTGATGTTACGTATCATATCTAGTATGATTTATATGGGTTCCCGGTTCGTCAGTGGGGACTGGTTGCTTCGTCGTCCGTCGCGCGTATGCGAAAAGTCGTCGCTGTTGCGTTTACGCCTTTGGTGGTACATTGTCGTGTCCACTATTACTTATTTATTATAGACTATAATAGTCCATTTTGGACAAATACGCGACCTCCATCACCACTCATCATCGTCATCGTTTTGGTACCACTTCATTGGAGTGTGTTGTTGTCGAGCACAGATGCCCATTGTGATGTGAGTTATTTTAAGTTTCATTGTTATATAGTACTAATAGATTGTCACATATTATTTGAATTGTTAATCTGTCGTGTAAATGTATTTAATTATAAACCATATCGATTTATGTTAGTTCGCCGTTTTTTGTTCAATAGAATTTATTTTACGCAACAATTATTGTTATTTGTTCTCTTAATTATTATTATTGTTTCCCTTTTATTTCTTATACTTAATCTTATTTCCCGTATCTATATTCCTTGCGATTGGGTAAGGATCTGGTACGAAACAATAAGAAATGTAGGCATCAAAAACATAAGGATAAGCTCCTGGACCAATACGAAGAGCAAAAGAACATTGAAAAAAGCAAAATGATCAGGAAAATATCAAAAAGACCAACAAGATAAGCATAAGAATAAAGAATAGGCATTAAATTCATTAGGATAAGATACGGGATGAATAGGATTAGCAAAAGATCATCAAGATTGGCGAAACGATCAGTAAATGAGCAAAAGGTACAACGGGATAAGCATGAGGATAAGAAATGTAGGCATCAAAGTCATTAGGATAAGATCATGGACCAATAGGAAGAGCAAAACATCATCAATATAAGCGAGTGGACCAGAAAATGATCAAATGGACCTACAAGTTATGCATAAGGATAAGAAATGAAGGCATCAAAGTCATTAGGATAGGATCATGGACCAATAGGAAGAGCAATAGATCATCAATATAAGCGAGTGGACCAGAAAATGATCAAATGGACCTACAAGTTAACCATAGGGATAAGAAACGAAGGCATCAAAGTCATTAGGATATGATCCTTGACCAATAGGAAAAGAAAAAATCATCTAGATAAGCTAAAGGTTAAGAAAAAGATCAAAAGGACCAACAAGTTAAGCAAAGGATAAGAAACGTAGGCATCAAAGTCATAAGGATAAGATCATGGTCCAATAGGAAGAGCAAAAGATCATCAATATAAGCGAAAGGACCAGGAAATGATCAAAAGGACCAAAATGTTAAGCATAAGAATAAGGAATATAGGCATAAAATTCATAAGGATAAAATAGTGGACGAATAGGATGAGCAAAGGATCATCACGATTTGCGAAAGGATCAGGAAATAAGCAAAAGGACGAACAGGATAAGCATAAAGATAAGAAAGGTAGGCATCAAAGTCATAAGGTTATGATCCTGGACCAATAGGAAAAGAAAAAATCATCTAGGTATGCTTAAGGATCAGGAAATGAGCAAAAGCTCCAACAAGTTAAGCATAAGGATAAGAAATGTAGGAATCATAGTCATAAGGATAAGATCCTGGACCAATACGAAGAGCAAGAGAACATTGAAAAAAGCAAAATGATCAGGAAAAGATCAAAAAGACCAACAAGATAAGCATAAGAATAAAGAATATACGCATAAAATTCATTAGGATAAGATACGGGATGAATAGTATTAGCAAAAGATCATCAAGATTGGCGAAAGGATCAGTAAATGAGCAAAAGATACAACGGGATTAGTGTAAGGATAAGAAATGTGGGCATCAAAGTCATTAGGATAAGATCTTGGACCAGTAGGAAGAGCAAATGATTATCGATATAAGCAAAAGGATCAGAAAATGATCAAATAGACCAACAATTTAAACACAGGGATAAGAAACGAAGGCATCAAAGTCATTAGGATAAGATCATGGACCAATAGGAAGAGCAATAGATCATCAATATAAGCGAGTGGACAAGAAAATGATCAAATAGTCCAACAAATAAAACATAAGGATAAGAAACGAAGGAATCAAAGTCATTAGGATAAGATCATGGACCAATAGGAAGAGCAATAGATCATCAATATAAGCGAGTGGACCAGAAAATGATCAAATGGACCTACAAATTATGCATAAGAATACTGAATATAGGCATAAAATTCATAAAGGTAAAATAGTGGACGTATAAGATGAGCAAAGGTTCAACAAGATTAGCGAGAGGACAAGAAAATGAGCAAAGGGACCAACATGATAAGCATTAGGATAAGATACGTAGGCATCAAAGTCATTAGGTTATGATCCTGGACCAATAGGAAAAGAAAAAATTATTTAGATAAGCTAAAGGTTAAGGAAAAGATCAAAAGGACCAACAATTTATGCCTAAGAATAAGAAACGTAGGCATCAAAGTCATAAGGATAA
>JAFHKX010000014.1:21500-46500 GCA_019022885.1 Schlechtendalia chinensis | reverse complement strand
ATCAAAGTCATTAGGTTATGATCCTGGACCAAAAGGAAAAGAAAAAATTATCTAGATAAGCTTAAGGATCAGGAAAATGAGCAAAAGCTACAAGTTAAGCATAAGGTTAAGAAATGTAGGCATCAAAGTCATAAGGATAAGATCCTGGACCAATAGGAAAAGAAAAAATCATCTAGGTATGCTTAAGGATCAGGAAATGAGCAAAAGCTCCAACAAGTTATGTATAAGGTTAAGAAATGTAGGCATCAAAGTCATAAGGATAAGATCCTGGACCAATACGAAGAGCAAAAGAACATTGAAAATAGCAAAATGATCAGGAAAAGATCAAAAAGACCAACAAGATAAGCATAAGAATAAGGAATATAGGCATAAAATTCATTTGGATAAGAAACGGGATGAATAGGATTAGCAAAATATTATCAAGATTGGCGAAAGGATCAGTAAATGAGCAAAAGGTACAATTGGATAAGCATAAGGATATGGAATGTGGGCATCAAAGTCATCAGGTTATGATCCTGGACCAATAGGAAATGCAGAAAATCATCTAGATAAGCTAAAGGTTCAGGAAAAGATCAAAAGGACCAACAAGTTAAGCATGAGGATAAGAAATGTAGGCATCAAAGTCATTAGGATAAGATCATGGAACAATAGGAAGAGCAAAAGATCATCAATATAAGCGTGTGGACCAGAAAATGATCAAATAGACAAACAACTTAACCATAGGGATAAGAAACGAAGGCATCAAAGTCATTAGGATAAGATCATGGACCAATAGGAAGAGCAAAACATCATCAATATAAGCGAGTGGACCAGAAAATGATCAAATGGACCTACAAGTTATGCATAAGGATTAGAAACGAAGGCATTAAAGTCATTAGGATAGGATCATGGACCAATAGGAAGAGCAAAACATCATCAATATAAGCGAGTGGACCAGAAAATGATCAAATGGACCTACAAGTTATGCATAAGGATAAGAAATGAAGGCATCAAAGTCATTAGGATAGGATCATGGACCAATAGGAAGAGCAATAGATCATCAATATAAGCGAGTGGACCAGAAAATGATCAAATGGACCTACAAGTTATGCATAAGTATAAGGGATGTAGGCATCAATGTCATTGGGATAAGATCTTGGACCAATTGGAAGGCGAAAGATCATCAATATAAGCGAAAGGAAGGAAAAGATCAAAAAGACCAACAAGTTAAGCATAAGAACAAGGAATATAAGCATAGAATTCATAAGGATAAATACTGGACGAATTGGATGAGCAAAGGTTTATCAAGATTAGCGAAAGGATAGGAAAATGAACAATTAGACCAACAATTTAAACATAAGGATAAGAAACGTAGGCATCAAAGTCATTAGGTTATGATCCTGGACCAATAGGAAAAGAAAAAATATCTAGATAATCTATTGGTTCAGGAAAAGATCAAAAGGACCTACAAGTTAAGCATAGGTATTAGAAACGATGGCATCAAAGTCATAAGGTTATGATCCTGGACAAATAGGAAAAGAAAAAATCATCTAGGTATGCTTAAGGATCAGGAAATGAGCAAAAGCTCCAACAAGTTAAGCATAAGGATAAGAAATGTAGGAATCAATTCATAAGGATAAGATCCTGGACCAATACGAAGAGCAAAAGAACATTGAAAAAAGCAAAATGATCAGAAAGATCAAAAAGACCAACAAGATAAGCATTAGAATAAAGAATATACGCATAAAATTCATTAGGATAAGATACGGGATGAATAGGATTAGCAAAAGATCATCAAGATTGACGAAAGGATCAGTAAATGAGCAAAAGGTACAACGGGATTAGTGTAAGGATAAGAAATGTGGGCATCAAAGTCATTAGGATAAGATCTTGGACCAGTAGGAAGAGCAAATGATTATCGATATAATTAAAAGGATCAGAAAATGATCAAATAGACCAACAATTTAAACACAGGGATAAGAAACGAAGGCATCAAAGTCATTAGGATAAGATCATGGACCAATAGGAAGAGCAATAGATCATCAATTTAAGCGAATGGACCAGGAAATGATCAAATAGACCAACAAGTTAAACATAAGGAAAAGAAACGATGGCATCAAAGTCATTAGGAAAAGATCATGGACCAATAGGAAGGCAAAAAATCATCAATTTAGCGAATGGACCAGGAAATGATCAAAAGGACCAACAAGTTAAGCATAAGAATAAGGAATATATGCATAAATTTCATAAGGATAAGATAAGGGATGAATAGGATGAGCAAATGATCATCAAGATTTGCGAAAGGATCAGGAAATGAGCAAAAGGACAAACAAGTTAAGCATAAGGATAAGAAACGTAGGCATCAAAGTCATAAGGATAAGATCATGGACCAATAGGAAGAGCAAAAGATCATCAATTTAAGCGAGTGGACCAGAAAATGATCAAATAGACCAACAAGTTAAACATAAGGATAAGAAACGATGGCATCAAAGTCATTAGGTTATGATCCTGGACCAATAGGAAATGCAAAAAATCATCTAGATAAGCTAAAGGTTCAGGAAAAGATCAAAAGGACCAACAAGTTAAGCATAAGGATAAGAAACGTAGGCATCAAATTCATAAGGATAAGATCATGGACCAATAGGAAGAGCAAAAGATCATCAATATAAAGGGAGTGGACCAGAAAATGATCAAATAGACCAACAAGTTAAACATTAGGATAAGAAACGATGGCATCAAAGTCATTAGGATAAGATCATGGACTAATAGTAAGGGCAAAAGATCATCAATTTAAGCGAAAGAACAGGAAATGATCAAAAGGACCAACAAGTTAAGCATAAGAATAAGGAATATAGGCATCAAAGTCATAAGGATAAGATCATGGACCAATAGGAAGAGCAAAAGATCATCAATTTAAGCGAAAGGAACAGGATATGATCAAAAGGACCAACAAGTTAAGCATAAGAATAAGGAATATATGCATAAAATTCATAAGGATAAGATATGGGATGAATAGGATGGGCAAAGGATCATCACTATTTGCGAAAGGATCAGGAAATGAGCAAAAGGACAAACAGGATAAGCATAAAGATAAGAAATGATGCTTAATCAAAGTCATAAGGATAAGATCCTGGACCAATAGGAAAATAAAAAATCATCTAGATATGCTAAAGCTTCAAAAAAAGATAAAAAGAACCAACAATTTAAGCATGAGAATAAGAAATGTAGGCATCAAAGTCATTAGGATAAGATCATGGACAAATTGGAAGAGCAAAATATCATCAATATAAGCGAGTGGACCAGAAAATGATCAAATGGACCTACAAGTTATGCATAAGTATACGGAATATAGGCATAAAATTCATAAGGATAAAATAGTGGACAAATAGGATGAGCAAAGGTTCAACAAGATTAGCGAGAGGATAAGAAAATGAGCAAAGGGACCAACATGATAAGCATTAGAATAAGATACGTAGGCATCAAAGTCATTAGGTTATGATCCTGGACCAATAGGAAATGCAAAAATTCTTCTAGATAAGCTTAAGGGTCAGAAAATGAGCAAAAGCACCAACAAGTTAAGCATAAGGATCAGAAATGTAGGCATCAATGTCATTAGGATAAGATCTTGGACCAGTAGGAAGAGCAAATGATCATCGATATAAGCGAAAGGCTCAGAAAATGAACAATTAGACCAACAATTTAAACATAAGGATAAGAAACGTAGGCATCAAAGTCATTAGGTTATGATCCTGGACCAAAAGGAAAAGAAAAAATTATCTAGATAAGCTTAAGGATCAGGAAAAGATCAAAAGCCTACAAGTTAAGCATAAGGTTAGAAAATGTAGGCATCAAAGTCATAAGGATATGATCCTGGACCAATAGGAAAAGAAAAAATCATCTAGGTATGCTTAAGGATCAGGAAATGAGCAAAAGCTCCAACAAGTTATGTATAAGGTTAAGAAATGTAGGCATCAAAGTCATAAGGATAAGATCCTGGACCAATACGAAGAGCAAAAGAACATTGAAAATAGCAAAATGATCAGGAAAAGATCAAAAAGACCAACAAGATAAGCATAAGAATAAGGAATATAGGCATAAAATTCATTTGGATAAGAAACGGGATGAATAGGATTAGCAAAATATTATCAAGATTGGCGAAAGGATCAGTAAATGAGCAAAAGGTACAATTGGATAAGCATAAGGATATGGAATGTGGGCATCAAAGTCATCAGGTTATGATCCTGGACCAATAGGAAATGCAGAAAATCATCTAGATAAGCTAAAGGTTCAGGAAAAGATCAAAAGGACCAACAAGTTAAGCATAAGGATAAGAAATGTAGGCATCAAAGTCATTAGGATAAGATCATGGAACAATAGGAAGAGCAAAAGATCATCAATATAAGCGTGTGGACCAGAAAATGATCAAATAGACAAACAACTTAACCATAGGGATAAGAAACGAAGGCATCAAAGTCATTAGGATAAGATCATGGACCAATAGGAAGAGCAAAACATCATCAATATAAGCGACAGAAAATGATCAAATGGACCTACAAGTTATGCATAAGGATAAGAAACGAAGGCATTAAAGTCATTAGGATAGGATCATGGACCAATAGGAAGAGCAATTGATCATCAATATAAGCGAGTGGACCAGAAAATGATCAAATGGACCTACAAGTTATGCATAAGGATAAGAAATGAAGGCATCAAAGTCATTAGGATAGGATCATGGACCAATAGGAAGAGCAATAGATCATCAATATAAGCGAGTGGACCAGAAAATGATCAAATGGACCTACAAGTTATGCATAAGTATAAGGGATGTAGGCATCAATGTCATTGGATAAGATCTTGGACCAATTGGAAGGGCGCGAAAGATCATCAATATAAGCGAAAGGACCAGGAAAAGATCAAAAAGACCAACAAGTTAAGCATAAGAACAAGGAATATAAGCATAGAATTCATAAGGATAAATACTGGACGAATTGGATGAGCAAAGTTTATCAAGATTAGCGAAAGGATAGGAAAATGAACAATTAGACCAACAATTTAAACATAAGGATAAGAAACGTAGGCATCAAAGTCATTAGGTTATGATCCTGGACCAATAGGAAAAGAAAAAAATATCTAGATAATCTATTGGTTCAGGAAAAGATCAAAAGGACCTACAAGTTAAGCATAGGTATTAGAAACGATGGCATCAAAGTCATAAGGTTATGATCCTGGACAAATAGGAAAAGAAAAAATCATCTAGGTATGCTTAAGGATCAGGAAATGAGCAAAAGCTCCAACAAGTTAAGCATAAGGATAAGAAATGTAGGAATCAAATTCATAAGGATAAGATCCTGGACCAATACGAAGAGCAAGAGAACATTGAAAAAAGCAAAATGATCAGAAAAAGATCAAAAAGACCAAGAAGATAAGCATTAGAATAAAGAATATACGCATAAAATTCATTAGGATAAGATACGGGATGAATAGGATTAGCAAAAGATCATCAAGATTGACGAAAGGATCAGTAAATGAGCAAAAGGTACAACGGGATTAGTGTAAGGATAAGAAATGTGGGCATCAAAGTCATTAGGATAAGATCTTGGACCAATAGGAAAGAGCAAATGATTATCGATATAAGCTAAAAGGATCAGAAAATGATCAAATAGACCAACAATTTAAAACATAAGGATAAGAAACGTAGGCAACAAAGTCATAAGAATAAGATCATGGACCAATAGGAAGAGCAAAAGATCATCAATATAAGCGAGTGGACCAGAAAATGATCAAATAGACCAACAAGTTAAACATAAGGAAAAGAAACGATGGCATCAAAGTCATTAGGAAAAGATCATGGACCAATAGGAAGGGCAAAAAATCATCAATTTAAGCGAATGGACCAGGAAATGATCAAAAGGACCAACAAGTTAAGCATAAGAATAAGGAATATATGCATAAATTTCATAAGGATAAGATAAGGGATGAATAGGATGAGCAAATGATCATCAAGATTTGCGAAAGGATCAGGAAATGAGCAAAAGGACAAACAAGTTAAGCATAAGGATAAGAAATGTAGGCATCAAAGTCATAAGGATAAGATCCTGGACCAATACGAAGAGCAAAAGAACATTGAAAAAAGCAAAATGATCAGGAAAAGATCAAAAAGACCAACAAGATAAGCATAAGAATAAAGAATATAGGCATAAAATTCATTAGGATAAGATACAGAATGAATAGGATTAGCAAAAGATCATCAAGATTAGCGAAGGGATAAGAAAATGAGCAAAGGGACCAACATGATAAGCATTAGGATAAGATACGTAGGCATCAAAGTCATTAGGTTATGATCCTGGACCAATAGGAAAAGAAAAAATCATCTAGATAAGCTAAAGGTTCAGGAAAAGATCAAAAGGACCAACAAGTTAAGCATAAGGATAAGAAACGTAGGCATCAAATTCATAAGGATAAGATCATGGACCAATAGGAAGAGCAAAAGATCATCAATATAAAGGGAGTGGACCAGAAAATGATCAAATAGACCAACAAGTTAAACATTAGGATAAGAAACGATGGCATCAAAGTCATTAGGATAAGATCATGGACTAATAGTAAGGGCAAAAGATCATCAATTTAAGCGAAAGAACCAGGAAATGATCAAAAGGACCAACAAGTTAAGCATAAGAATAAGGAATATAGGCATCAAAGTCATAAGGATAAGATCATGGACCAATAGGAAGAGCAAAAGATCATCAATTTAAGCGAAAGGAACAGGATATGATCAAAAGGACCAACAAGTTAAGCATAAGAATAAGGAATATATGCATAAAATTCATAAGGATAAGATATGGGATGAATAGGATGGGCAAAGGATCATCACTATTTGCGAAAGGATCAGGAAATGAGCAAAAGGACAAACAGGATAAGCATAAAGATAAGAAATGATGCTTAATCAAAGTCATAAGGATAAGATCCTGGACCAATAGGAAAATAAAATCATCTAGATATGTTAAAGCTTCAAAAAAAGATAAAAAGAACCAACAATTTAAGCATGAGAATAAGAAATGTAGGCATCAAAGTCATTAGGATAAGATCATGGACAAATTGGAAGAGCAAAATATCATCAATATAAGCGAGTGGACCAGAAAATGATCAAATGGACCTACAAGTTATGCATAAGTATACGGAATATAGGCATAAAATTCATAAGGATAAAATAGTGGACAAATAGGATGAGCAAAGGTTCAACAAGATTAGCGAGAGGATAAGAAAATGAGCAAAGGGACCAACATGATAAGCATTAGAATAAGATACGTAGGCATCAAAGTCATTAGGTTATGATCCTGGACCAATAGGAAATGCAAAAATTCTTCTAGATAAGCTTAAGGGTCAGAAAATGAGCAAAAGCACCAACAAGTTAAGCATAAGGATCAGAAATGTAGGCATCAATGTCATTAGGATAAGATCTTGGACCAGTAGGAAGAGCAAATGATCATCGATATAAGCGAAAGGCTCAGAAAATGAACAATTAGACCAACAATTTAAACATAAGGATAAGAAACGTAGGCATCAAAGTCATTAGGTTATGATCCTGGACCAAAAGGAAAAGAAAAAATTATCTAGATAAGCTATTGGTTCAGGAAAAGATCAAAAGGACCTACAAGTTAAGCATAGGTATTAGAAACGATGGCATCAAAGTCATAAGGTTATGATCCTGGACCAATAGGAAAAGAAAAAATCATCTAGGTATGCTTAAGGATCAGGAAATGAGCAAAAGCTCCAACAAGTTATGTATAAGGTTAAGAAATGTAGGCATCAAAGTCATAAGGATAAGATCCTGGACCAATACGAAGAGCAAAAGAACATTGAAAATAGCAAAATGATCAGGAAAAGATCAAAAAGACCAACAAGATAAGCATAAGAATAAGGAATATAGGCATAAAATTCATTTGGATAAGAAACGGGATGAATAGGATTAGCAAAATATTATCAAGATTGGCGAAAGGATCAGTAAATGAGCAAAAGGTACAATTGGATAAGCATAAGGATATGGAATGTGGGCATCAAAGTCATCAGGTTATGATCCTGGACCAATAGGAAATGCAAAATCATCTAGATAAGCTAAAGGTTCAGGAAAAGAAAAAGGACCAACAAGTTAAGCATAAGGATAAGAAACGTAGGCATCAAAGTCATAAGGATAAGATCATGGACCAATAGGAAGAGCAAAAGATCATCAATTTAAGCGAGTGGACCAGAAAATGATCAAATAGACCAACAAGTTAAACATAAGGATAAGAAACGATGGCATCAAAGTCATTAGGATTAGATCATGGACCAATAGGAAATGCAAAAAATCATCTAGATAAGCTTAAGGATCAGAAAATGAGCAAAGGCACCAACAAGTTAAGCATAAGGATCAGAAATGTAGGCATCAATGTCATTAGGATAAGATCTTGGATCAGTAGGAAGAGCAAATGATCATCGATATAAGCGAAAGGCTCAGAAAATGATAAAATTGACCAACAATTTCACATAAGGATAAACGTAGGCATCAAATCATAGAAGAAAAAATCATCTAGGAAAAGAAAATAGCAAAAATGCAAAGGGACCAACATGATAAGCATTAGGATAAGATACGTAGGCATCAAAGTCATTAGGTTATGATCCTGGACCAATAGGAAATGCAAAAAATCATCTAGATAAGCTAAAGGTTCAGGAAAAGATCAAAAGGACCAACAAGTTAAGCATAAGGATAAGAAACGTAGGCATCAAAGTCATAAGGATAAGATCATGGACCAATAGGAAGAGCAAAAGATCATCAATATAAGGGAGTGGACCAGAAAATGATCAAATAGACCAACAAGTTAAACATTAGGATAAGAAACGATGGCATCAAAGTCATTAGGATAAGATCATGGACCAATAGGAAGGGCAAAAGATCATCAATTAAGCGAAGAACAAGTTCAAGATAAGATCTGGACCAATAGGAAAGCAAAAGATCATCAATAAGCGAGTGGACCAGAAAAGATCAAAAAGACCTACAAGTTAGCATAAGTAGGAATATAGGCATAAAATTCATAAGGATAAAATAGTGGACAAATAGGATGAGCAAAGGTTCAACAAGATTAGCGAGAGGATAAGAAAATGAGCAAAGGGACCAACATGATAAGCATTAGGATAAGATACGTAGGCATCAAAGTCATTAGGTTATGATCCTGGACCAATAGGAAATGCAAAAATTCTTCTAGATAAGCTTAAGGGTCAGAAAATGAGCAAAAGCACCAACAAGTTAAGCATAAGGATCAGAAATGTAGGTATCAATGTTGTTATGAACGTCTCCACAACAATAAACAATAAAAAAAAAAGAAAATTGTACAACAAATAAATTAATTAAACACAAACTATATTTATTAAATTCACGGCGAAGAAAAAGAATAATTTATATTATAAAATATTATTATACTACGGAGGTTCTGATTGATGCTCTGTTCATACAACACTGACCGGACGAATGCCGGGGACGAGGCACTGTCGTCCAACACAAGAAAGAAATCGCCACTTCAGCAAAATGCCTGCGTATGCTATTCGACAGTGTCTCGTTCTCACAATATAATATAACTGCTAAAACTAAATTATATAACTGACAATATAAAACTAAAAAATAACCATGGGTTCATAACTCCCCCCAACTTAAATGAGACATGGGGGCCTTACGGTCGCCATGTATCATACTACATTAACAGTTATTTGTTTTGAATAATTCTGAGGTACCTTGCAAGGTCTGCAAGTCCTTTTGAATCGGAGGTTCTGCAATTTCTGGCAAGTACAATCTAGGTATTTGACACTTATACTTAATTAACAAGTACAAACTTATAATTACTATAGTACCTATAATTATGTATACTAACATGAAATGATGTTCTGGTTTAATGCTACTAGTATCTTTGTATAACTTTTCAAGTTCATCCAACTCGCGTGCATCTTGGGCCAATTTATTAAAGCTCAAAATATTTTTATTCTTACTAATAACTTGTACCACACGATTTTCTGTAATTTCGGACCACGATTTCAATGTATTCAACCTAGGATTTTCTGGAACAAAATCTTTCCGAATTTCTGAAGTAAATGTTCTAGATGGAGTTAGTACTTGTGTTTCCGTATAGATTACACAATAATCGGGAATTGTAATTTTTCCTACTCCAGTGAGCTGGATTTTATAAGATTCCTGATGACACGTTATTGTGACTAACTGTGTAGAACAATAAAATAGCCATGAGTTTTGCAATATTAACTTATGCCAGATTGATGTATTTACACTTAGATACTTTAGATTACAATTTCTTATCGGATATTCTGGACTGTTGTACAAAGATACCTCACAGTTATTGTGATCGTTATGCTTATTTATTGGTACAGGATCAACACATAATTTGAATGAAAACAATATTTTACATTTATCATACTGAGTTTCTGTCATACTAACATGATATTCATTATTTGTACTTATAGCTAAGTATTGACTTTGTGGTTCAATAAGTACAAAGTTACTCCCATTAATCGACATAGGAAGCGGTATATTATGATACAGATTAAAGTGTAAATTAGATACTAGAGGAATGCGAGTTAGAAATATAAGAATCTCTTTGGCGTATATTACGCTTAACGTAGATATTCTAAAAAGTTCTGGAATTTCAAGATGAGATTCCGTAACTGGAAGTTCCAAAGCTGAAGGTAAGGTAAGTTGAATCTGTTTTAATTCGTGAATCATTTCTGAGGGAGGAAATACACTGGTATGCATCAAACCATTTAAAGCGGAATTGACTATGGCTTGGAGGTTCTGAGTCTCCCATGAAAATTGGTTCAACAGTATTGTCAATATAAAAGTATGCGCAAGGAATATATTCTGGATTTCTAAAGAGTTCATGGTCACTAGAGCCATGCGTGTATGTGTTTCTAATTCTTCTATGTTACCTCGGATATTCTGGGATTCATTTATTAGGTCATACATAGTTGAATTTACATCATTCACAACTGATGAAACAATACGAACTTGTTCGTGCGCAAGATGAACTATCTTGTCGCCAGAACGTGATAAACTTTCAATGTTGCTATAAAAAAAATTAGCATCTTGATCAGAGCAAACTCCGAAAAGAACATTTGCTAATCTACCGACAATATTCATTAACCCTCGAGAGTATCTTTTAGGCGTTTTTGAATTTGTATTTCCCGGTCCCAATATTCTTATAACAGTTTTGAAATTCGATTCAATTTCGTGTATGAATGGAGTTGTAGACTGTATGAAATTTGTACACACTTGTGTTAAAGCACGGTCTTCGTGAGTCTTCAGAGAAATGCATACATTACTTGTCCGTTCATAGTATTCTTGGAGCAGTTGGTACTTCTGATAATATGTCGTCAGATTGAGGTAAGTGACTAAATTCCAATTGCTATATGATATTCTGAGTGGACCCATAGCTTCAAAGTATATGCCTGATGTCTGATTTAAAGATGTAATTTTGATGTTCTGATCGAGAGGTTCTGCTTTTCCATACATAATGATGGCTGAGATTCTGTAACAAGAATTCGGATTTACTCGATAAATTTTCGTAAAAGATTTTTATGAATTCGGACAGGCTTGTTCCGTTTCAGTATAGTTACATTATGAGAATATTCATGAAGCTCTGTAACAGAAAATGGACCTAGCCATTTTGGTGCTAATTTACCCTTACTGGCTTTCTCTTGTACTATAACTTTATCACCAATTTCAAGATTTAACGGAATAACCTTCTGATCGTAACGTTCCTTAGATTTTTGTTTGGACTTAGACTGATGTTCAGTAACCATCTGATGAGTTTCTTGCATTAAGCGCTTCATCTCATACTGGTAGTCTTGATAATTGTACTGAGGTTCTGGATTTCGGGAAAACGACGTCGGAACTATAAGCGGATACCCATATACTACTTCATGAGGTTGAAATCCCGTTGCTGAGTGTACTGAAGAATTATGACAATACATTGCGTATGGAACGAATGCATCCCAATTCTGAGGATTTTTGCTGGCAAAGTTTCGCAGATATTCTCCAAGAGTTCTGTGACTACGCTCCAAACTACCATTACTCTGTGGATGGTATGGGGTTGTAGATGATTTTGAAATTTTTAGTAATCTGCAAACTTCTTTGAAAACTTTACTCAAAAATTCAGTTCCGCAGTCGGTCACTAGTGCTTGCGGTTGCCCATGTAAACATACAAACTGAGTTACAAAGGCCTGTGATACTGTGTTCGCTTCATGATCTTTTATTGCGGTTGCCCATGCAAATTTTGAAAAATCATCAATCAATGTTAGAATGTACGAATTACCGGCATAAGACTTAGGGAGAGGACCAACAATGTCCATGAAAATTTTTTCAAACGGTTTTGTAGCAGTAGACGTAATGACCATAGGCTCTCTGATTGTCTGGTTAGTAGCCTTGTTTTTCTGACAAACAGGACATTTCCTAATGTATTGCTTGATCTGCAATCTCATTCCCTTCCACTGATGTTGTTGAGAAATTCGATTATAAGTTCGTGCAATTCCTTGATGTCCACCTAGAGGGTTCTCATGGAATTCACGGATTATCTGCTGCTTGTTATCCTCCGTCAACTCTTCTCGGGTGTATACTTGTATATACACTGGAGAGTTTCGGAAAATATAGCGTAACATATTACGTACAACTTCCCACTTGAGCCGATCTAATCCACAGCTTAGCCTTGGACAAGCGAGTTTCTTGATTTTCTGTTTCATACATAATATCATGAGGTTCTGTAAGCTAGTAAAAAGATTTTCATACGTAGGTTTCTGCCAGAAGAATTTCTTGGTAATAACATAGAAGATCCAACGATGATCTTCTTGTAACATTGCAACTTCTGTAATTATTCGTTTCTGATCACGGAGTTCTGTCAATCTTCCAAATCTTCGACGAAATTCCAAAGCTATTCCTTTCTTCATATTGAAATCTTCAGAGACACAATGAAACAATGAAACGTCAGGTTCTGCTTGAAATAAATCTCCTGAGATTTCTACCAGATTTGGAGTAGGCCCTGTAAGCTCTGACTCTGCTTGAAGAAATTTTTGATAATCGCTAGATTTATTCGGAGAAGATTGCGCTTTTTGCTGCTGACCTAGAAATTCTACAACATTCTGAGATTCTGAAACATATTGAGGTTCTGAAAGTTCTGGAGATTCTGAAATACGCAGCTGTTCTGGAGATTCTGTAAAAGTATGAGGTTCTGGATGTTCTGGAGGTTCTGTAGATTCTGGAGGTTCTGGAGATTCTGGGGGTTCTGGAGATTCTGGAGGTTCTGGAGATTCTGGAGGTTCTGGAGATTCTGGAGGTTCTGGAGGTTTTTGCGATCTGGTAACGACTCTGTGAATTCTACTCAGAGCGTCGGCGTTGGTATTGCTTGATCCAGGTTTATAGTGAATTGTATATTGATACTCTTCTAGTTTTAAACACCAACGAGTTAGTCTGGAACCAGGATCCTTCAAATTAAACAGCCAAACTAACGCACGATGGTCAGTAATAATATTGAACTGTTGACCAAATAGATACGGTCTAAAAACTTTGATTCCCCACACGATGCTTGTGAGCTCCTTTTCTGTAGTGTTATAATTTATCTCTGCTTTGTTCAATGTTCTAGATGCATAAGCTATTGGTAAGTCCTTACCAATAGGCCCTTGAGAAAGTACACAACCGATAGCATAGTTACTTGCATCACAAGTCAGATTGAAGGTCTTTGTAAAATCTGGGTATTGAAGAATAGGCGCTTGAGTCAAACAATTCTTCAATCTCTCAAATGATTGTTGACACACATCACTCCACCGGAACGGAACGTCCTTCTTGAGTAACGCCGTTAGTGGTTTTGCTATTTGCCCATAATTCTGGATGAATCTTCTATAATATCCTGAAAGTCCCAGGAAGGATTTGATTTCTTTAACGTTCTTGGGAACTGGAAACTTCTGGACACATTCGATTTTCTGAGGATCCGGTTTGACTCCTTTATCTGTAATTCGATGACCTAAGTACGTGACTTCCTTCCGAAGAAATTCGCATTTCAGAGGTTGAAGCTTGAGCTTGTATTGTCTGAGTCTCTGAAAAATTTCCTTTGAGTTTCTGTGAATGATCCGAGAGGTCTTTTGCGTAGATTATAATATCATCTAAGTACACAAAAGCCTTTAATCCATTGAGACCAACAAGAACTTTTGTTCAATTAATCTTTGGAAAGTTCCTGGTGCTCCTTTCAATCCGAATGGCATGCGTAAAAATTCAAAATGCCCTTTGTCTGTAGAAAAGGCAGTTTTTTCTTGATCCGCAGGATTCATAGGAACCTGATGATAACCATGTGCTAAATCCAATGTACTGTAATATTTGGATCTTCCCAATTGGTCAAGTATATCCACAATATTCGGTAGGGGGAAAGCATCCCCTACCGTGACTTCGTTAAGACGACGAAAGTCCACGCAGACGCGATACTTAATGTTACCATGAACATCCGGTTTCTTTGGTACGACAAGGAGTGGAGCATTCCAAGGTGAATCACTTGGTGCAATTACACCTTCCCGTTCGAGGGCCTCCATTTGTTCCGTGATTTTCTGACGATGTCTGGGTGGTAATCGATATGGTTTCTGATGAATCGGTACTACTATTTCTGAGGTTCTGATTTCATGTGCTACGGCTGTCGTAGCTGTGATTGCATCTCCTTCTAGAAAGAAGATATCAGAGTAATCGCTACAGATTTCTTCCAATGAATTTCGTTCTTCGCGATTAAGATGTTCCATACGGAGAGCTTCATGTAGTCGTGAAATTCGACTACTGCTAGCAGGATTTTCCGTCTGATTTCGTACTTGTACAGAATATATTGAAGCTTCGTGGAACTTTTCATAACTGAGCTGCTTTAGGTTGGGAACTCGAATTCGAATAATTTCTTCTGTCGGATTAATAAGTGAAACAAGAACACTTTTATTCCGTACTGTAGTGACTACATTTCCACATATAACCGAATCTGTTATATTCTGATTTTCAATGAGAATCTGATCATTCTCCACGTGATTTTCTGCTGAAACTACCACAAGATTTTCTGCACGAGGTTGCAACACGATTTCTGATTCATTTGGAATGATAACCTCATTTGTTTGGTAATTCATAATGATCCCATTTGTAATCATGAATGGTGTTCCAAGGATACCATCATGAGGAACTGGAAATTCTGCGTGTACTACCTGAAATTCTGTAGTAATAATTCTGTCATCTAACTGTAAGTCTAAGTAAGTACGTCCCAGAGTAGACACTAACTGGTCATTAATGCCTTTTAGATGATAGACTGTATCTTCAAACACGATTGTCTGATCTTGAAGAGCGGATATCTTTATCAGATTCAACTCACTTCCCGAGTCTAGAAGTAGTTTTGATGTTCTGCAGATGGTCTGATGAATATGGCATGTTAGATGATCTTTATCTAATTCTGCCTGGAAGTAGAAGGTTTTTCTGATACGGTGCTTTTTAACTCGCTCACCGATCGTCCATCGTTTATGACCGGTTGTTGCCCGTTTCCCTGTTGCTGATTTGTGCCATTCCTTGAATTTACGTAATTTCTTTTCCGACAATCTTTTAACCTATGCCCCGGTTTTTTTACAATAATGGCAACTGATGCTCCGAATTGTTGTTGCTGACGTGATTGATTTCGGGTTTGTTTTCGGTGGTGTCTGACAATCCTTTGCCATATGCCCGATTTTTCCACATAGAAAACAAGTAGGCTTCCTAGTCGTTGACTGTAGTGAAGACCCATAGAGTTTCTTAGTCTCCTCATTTGATTTTCTGATGCGTTCTTCTTCTCTGGCAGCTTGAACAGCTTTTTCCAATGAAGAAGGATTTCTGGCTTTAATGAAATCCTTTAAAGGACCCAAACCTTCTATAAACACCTGGATGGTCTGTTTTTTCACACTCGCTTCAAGCGCTTGTGCTACTTCCCAAGATTTTCCGTCTGTTTCTTGCTCTAAAATAAGAGTCTGAAGTTGTTCTATTCGGTTCGAATAACTCATAATGTCTTCTCCAGATTTTTGTTTAGAAGCGTACAACTCTGAAAATAAATATGTTGTAGTTCTCTGTGGTTCCAATGCTGATTTCAATGATTCTCTTAATTCATTCCAATTTGTGATAGTTTTAAATTTTACTGCTTGACGAGCTTTTCCTGTAAGTCGTACTTGGATACCTTTAAGTAAACGGTTTTCACTGATGCATGAGCGCATTCTAATGCAAATTCGCATTTTTCTAGGAATATTTCTGTATCTTCTTGTCTGTCGCCACTGAATGAGTTCGGTAGTAGTTTCAAAGCAGCTTCCATCCCTATAGTTTCACCACTAAATTCTTGACTTAAATTATTTCGATAATTTGATGTAGAGCTTTGTCTTTCTGATAACCCATTTTGAAAATTATTTCGGATGTTCTGATCTGCTTGACTCAGTCCTTCTGATATTAATTCAAGATTTCGCGATGTAGCATTTGTCTGATTTTCTTCTGCCATAATACTTTCTTCGCGTATAGTTTGATCTAAAATATTTCTATTAATTTGGCTCTCCACAGTAGCTAGAACACTATCTACTTCTCCTATGGTAACTGAGACGTTCTGTACTAGGTCTGTTGTATGCCCTAATAGGATATCAGATCTTACTAAAACTGAATCAGGGGTAATATAGTGTATAGGACGTTCTGAATTCGGATTTTCTGGATTTAAAAAACGTACGGGTAGACTTACTCGAGGAGCAGGATTAGGAACTTCTATCGGATTTTCTGAGGACTCGTCTAAATCAAGGAACTGCCTATATGAGTCACCTTCCTTTTTCCCACTCATTAACTATAGTTAATAAATCCTACTTATTAACAGTTATTTTATATCACTAGATGTAAATGTAATACAAAAACAAAATTATAATATTACAAAAACAAAAAAAACTGACAATTGACGAAATTATTATTAATAATTACGGAGTGTGTATTTATTTTCCACTTACACCGTGAGCTGGAAAATACCGTTCATACTGCTCGGTGCTGATGCTCGGGATGCTCGGATGCTCGGTGCTGATGCTCGGGATGCTCGGGATGCTCGGTGCTGATGCTCGGGATACTCGGGATGCTCGGTGCTGATGCTCGGGTTGCTCGGTACTGATGCTCAGGATGCTGAAATACGACGACACAATCCTCTTCGACTGCTCGTATTATTTTTATTGAAGTTCGCAAGCCCCGAAACTGCTGGCGCGGGGACCACTATTACATATAATGGGTTTCCAAAAAATGTATAAAAACGACACGGCGGCGCTTCGTATTGACTAGGCGGCGGCGTGTTGACACTCGATCCGAATAACGACGTCGCGTATAGCTGTTAAGACGGCGGCGCGTATTACCGTGATGACGTCAGATTTGGGCGGCTCTCGGCGGCGGCACGCTCGAAACCAGTCGTGTGAAATCGACTGCGGTCGTGTTTCGGGCGGCGCTCGACAACTATTCTGATGACGGCGGCGTTCGTACGACGGTCACTGTGACTGTGCGTGCGGGTAGACTTCGACAACGCCCCACGAAAATGCTGACGATGTCCGTTTCTTGTACACGTCTTTTCGTATGGTATAATATAAAATAAAATTTATATTATGTAACTTCGAAATACTTCGTTTTTCTTGGATTTTCTGTTTGAGATTTTGAGTTGCCGCTTGATTTTCTGGATATTCCGGATCAGTAATATTTTAATAAACAAAATAATTCTCGCACTTGGCACTTCGCTAGTTAATGTGAATTTAAAGTATAGATTTAATTTTACGATATATTTGTTGGACTGGAATCAACGGATCCCACCGCTGCCACCAAAATTTATGTTATGAAAGTCTCCACAACAATAAACAATAAAAAAAAAAAGAAAATTGTACAACAAATAAATTAATTAAACACAAACTATATTTATTAAATTCACGGCGAAGAAAAAGAATAATTTATATTATAAAATATTATTATACTACGGAGATTCTGATTGATGCTCTGTTCATACAACACTGACCGGACGAATGCCGGGGACGAGGCACTGTCGTCCAACACAAGAAAGAATTCGCCACTTCAGCAAAATGCCTGCGTATGCTATTCGACAGTGTCTCGTTCTCACAATATAATATAACTGCTAAAAACTAAATTATATAACTGACAATATAAAACTAAAAAATAACCATGGGTTCATAACAATGTCATTAGGATAAGATCTTGGACCAGTAGGAAGAGCAAATGATCATCGATATAAGCGAAAGGCTCAGAAAATGAACAATTAGACCAACAATTTAAACATAAGGATAAGAAACGTAGGCATCAAAATCATTAGGTTATGATCCTGGACCAATAGGAAAAGAAAAAATTATCTAGATAAGCTATTGGTTCAGGAAAAGATCAAAAGGACCTACAAGTTAAGCATAGGTATAAGAAACGATGGCATCAAAGTCATAAGGTTATGATCCTGGACCAATAGGAAAAGAAAAAATCATCTAGGTATGCTTAAGGATCAGGAAATGAGCAAAAGCTCCAACAAGTTATGTATAAGGTTAAGAAATGTAGGCATCAAAGTCATAAGGATAAGATCCTGGACCAATACGAAGAGCAAAAGAACATTGAAAATAGCAAAATGATCAGGAAAAGATCAAAAAGACCAACAAGATAAGCATAAGAATAAGGAATATAGGCATAAAATTCATTTGGATAAGAAACGGGATGAATAGGATTAGCAAAAGATTATCAAGATTGGCGAAAGGATCAGTAAATGAGCAAAAGGTACAATTGGATAAGCATAAGGATATGGAATGTGGGCATCAAAGTCATCAGGTTATGATCCTGGACCAATAGGAAATGCAAAAAATCATCTAGATAAGCTAAAGGTTCAGGAAAAGATCAAAAGGACCAACAAGATAAGCATAAGGATAAGAAACGTAGGCATCAAAGTCATAAGGATAAGATCATGGACCAATAGGAAGAGCAAAAGATCATCAATATAAGCGAGTGGGCCCAGAAAATGATCAAATAGGCCAACAAGTAAATCATAAGGATAAAAAACGTAAGCATCAAAGTCATTAGGATAAGATCATGGACCAATAGAAAGAGAAAATGATCATCGATATAAGCGAAAGGATCAGAAAATGATCAAATAGACCAACAATTTAAACACAGGGATAAGAAACGAAGGCATCAAAGTCATTAGGATAAGATCATGGACCAATAGGAAGAGAAATAGATCATCAATATAAGCGAGTGGACCAGAAAATGATCAAATAGGCCAACAAGTAAATCATAAGGATAAAAAACGTAAGCATCAAAGTCATTAGGATAAGATCATGGACCAATAGAAATGCAAAAAATCATCTAGATGAGCTTAAGGATCAGAAAATGAGCAAAGGCACCAACAAGTTAAGCATAAGGATCAGAAATGTAGGCATCAATGTCATTAGGATAAGATCTAGGTCAGTAGGAAGAGAAAATGATCATTGATATAAGCGAAAGGCTCAGAAAATGATCAAATTGACCAACAAGTTAAGCATAAGAATAAGAACTATAGGCATAAAATTCATAAGGATATGATCCTGGACCAATAGGAAAAGAAAAAATCATCTAGATAAGCTAAAGGTTCAGGAAAAGATCAAAAGGACCAACAAGTTAAGCATAAGGATAAGAAACGTAGGCTCCAAGTCATAAGGATAAGATCATGGACCAATAGGAAGAGCAAAAGATCATCAATATAAGCGAGTGGACCAGAAATGATCAAATAGACCAACAAGTTAAACATAAGGATAAGATACGATGGCATCAAAGTCATTAGGATAAGATCATGGACCAATAGGAAAGCAAAAGATCATCAATATAAGCGAGTGGCAGAAAATGATCAAATGGACCTACAAGTTATGCATAAGTATACGGAATATAGGCATAAAATTGGATAAATAGTGGACAAATAGGATGAGCAAAGTTTCAACAAGATAAGCGAGAGGATCAGGAAATGAGCAAAAGCACAACAAGTTAAGCATAAGAATAAGGAATATATGCATAAAATTCATAAGGATAAGATACGGATGAATAGGATGATCAAATGATCTTCAAGATTTGCGAAAGGATCAATAAATGAGCAAAAGGTACAACGGGATAAGCGTAAGGGGCATCAAAGTCATTAGATAAGATCTTGGACCAATATAAGCGAGTGGACCAGAAAATGATCAAATGGACCTACAAGTTATGCATAAGTATAAGGAATGTAGGCATCAATGTCTTTGGGATAGATCTTGGACCAATAGGAAGGGCAAAATATCATCAATTTTAAGCGAATGGACCAGGAAATGATCAAAAGGACCAACAAGTTAAGCATAAGAATAAGGAATATAGGCATAAAATTCATAAGGATAAAAAAGTGGACGAACAGGATGAGCAAAGGATCATAACGATTTGCGAAAGGATCAGGAAATGAGCAAAAGTACCAACAAGATAAGCATAAAGAAAAGAAAGGTAGGCAATCAAATCATAAGGTTATCCTGGACCAATAGGAAAAGAAATAATCATCTAGGTATGCTTATAAGGATCAGGAGATGAGCAAAAGCTCCAACAAGTTAAGCATAAGGATAAGAAATGTAGGCATCAAAGTCATAAGGATAAGATCCTGGACCAATACGAAGAGCAAAAAACATTGAAAAAAGCAAAATGATCAGGAAAAGATCAAAATGACCAACAAGATTAGCATAAGAATAAAGAATATAGGCATAAAATCATTAGGATAAGATACAGGATGAATAGGATTAGAAAAAGTTCATCAAGATTAGCGAAGGGATAAGAAAATGCAAAGTTAAGCATAAAGATAAGAAACGTAGGGCAACAAAGTCATAAGGATAAGATCATGGACCAATAGGAAGAGCAAAAGATCATCAATATAAGCGAGTGGACCAGAAAATGGTCAAATAGACCAACATGTTAAACATAAGGAAAAGAAACGATGGCATCAAAGTCATTATTAGAAAAGATCATGGACCAATAGGAAGGGCAAAAGATCATCAATTTAAGCGAAAGGACCAGAAATGATCAAAAAAACCAACAAGATAAGCATAAGGATAAGAAACGTAGGCATCAAAGTCATATGGATAAGATCATGGACCAATAAAGAGAGAAAATGATCATCGATATAAGCGAAAGGATCAGAAAATGATCAAATAGACCAACAATTTAAACACAGGGATAAGAAACGAAGGCGTCAAAGTTATTAGGATAAGGTCATGGACCAATTGGAAGAGAAATATATCATCAATATAAGCGAGTAGACCAGAAAATGATCAAATAGGCCAACAAGTAAATCATAAGGATAAAAAACGTAAGCATCAAAGTCATTAGGATAAGATCATGGACCAATAGGAAATGCAAAAAATCATCTAGATGAGCATAAGGATCAGAAAATGAGCAAAGGCACCAACAAGTTAAGCATAAGGATCAGAAATGTAGGCATCAATGTCATTAGGATAAGATCTTGGATCAGTAAGAAGAGCAAATGATCATTGATATAAGCGAAAGGCTCAGAAAATGATCAAATTGACCAACAAGTTAAGCATAAGAATAAGGACTATAGGCATAAAATTCATAAGGATATGATCCTGGACCAAAAGGAAAAGAAAAAATCATCTAGATAAGCTAAAGGTTCAGGGAAAAGATCAAAAGGACCAACAAGTTAAGCATAAGGATAAGAAACGTAGGCATCCAAGTCATAAGGATAAGATCATGGACCAATAGGAAGAGCAAAAAATCATCAATATAAGCGAATGGACCAGAAAATGATCAAATGGACCTACAAGTTATGCATAAGTATACGGAATATTAGGGCATAAAAATTCATAAGGATAAAATAGTGGACAAATAGGATGAGCAAAGTTTCAACAAGAAGCGAGAGGATCAGGAAATGAGCAAAAGCACCAACAAGTTAAGCATAAGGATCAGAAATGTAGGCATCAATGTCATTAGGATAAGTTCATGGACCAGTAGAAGAGCAAATGATCATCGATATAAGCGAAAGGCTCAGAAAATGATCAATTAGACCAACAATTTAAACATAAGGATAACAAACGTAGGCATCAAAGGCATAAGGATAAGATCCTGGACCAAATAGGAAAATAAAAAATCATCTAGATATGCTAAAGCTTCAAAAACAGTTAAAAAGAACCAACAAGTTAAGCATGAGGATAAGAAATGTAGGCATCAAAGTCATTAGGTATGATCCTGGACCAATAGAAAAAAAAAATTATCTAGATAAGCTATTGGTTCAGAAAAAGATCAAAAGGACCTACAAGTTAAGCATAAGTATAAGAAACGATGGCATCAAAGTCATTAGGATAAGATCCTGGACAATACGAAGAGCAAAAGAACATTGAAAAAAGCAAAATGATCAGGGAAAGATCAAAAAGACCAACAAGATAAGCATAAGAATAAAGAATATAGGCATAAAATTCATTAGGATAAGATACGGGATAATAGGATTAGCAAAAGATCATCAAGATTGGCGAAAGGATCAGTAAATGAGCAAAAGGTACAACGGGATAAGCGTAAGGATAAGAAAGGTAGGCATCAAAATCATAAGTTATGATCCTGGACCAATAGGAAAAGAAATAATCATCTAGGTATGCTTAAGGGATCAGGAGATGAGCAAAAGCTCCAACAAGTTAAGCATAAGGATAAGAAATGTAGGCATCAAAGTCATAAGGATAAGATCTTGGACCAATAAGAAATGCAAAAAATCATCTAGATAAGCGAGTGGACCAGAAAATGATCAAATAGTCCTACAAGTTATGCATAAGTATAAGGAATGTAGGCATCAATGTCTTTGGGATAAGATCTTGGACCAATAGGAAGTGCAAAATTATCATCAATTTAAGCGAATGGACCAGAAATGGTCAAAAGGGACCAACAAGTTAAGCATAAAATAAGGAATATAGGCATAAAATTCATAAGGATAAAATAGTGGACGAATAGGAATGAGCAGAGGATCATAACGATTTGCGAAAGGATCAGGAAATGAGCAAAAGTACCAACAGATAAGCATAAAGATAAGAAAGGTAGGCTCAAATCATAAGGTTTATGATCCTGGACCAATAGGAAAAGAAATAATTTAGGTATGCTTAAGGATCAGAATGAGCAAAAGCTCCAACAAGTTAAGCATAAGGATAAGAAATGTAGGCATCAAAGTCATAAAGGATAAGATCTTGGACCAATACGAAGAGCAAAAGAACATTGAAAAAACAAAATGATTCAGGAAAAGATCAAAATGACCAACAAGATTAGCATAAGAATAAAGAATATAGGCAAAAAAAATCATTAGGATAAGATACAGGATGAATAGGATTAGAAAAAGTTCATCAAGATTAGCGAAAGGGATAAGAAAATGAGCAAAGTTAAGTATAAAGATAAGAACGTAGGCAACAAAGTCATAAGGATTAAAATCATGGACCAATAGGAAGAGCAAAAGATCATCAATATAAGCGAGTGGACCAGAAAATGATCAAATAGACCAACAAGTTAAACATAAGGAAAGAAACGATGGCATCAAAGGTCATTAGGAAAAGATCATGGACCAATAGGAAGGGCAAAGATCATCCAATTTAAGCGAAAGGACCAGGAAAATTAAAAAAAAAACCAACAAGATAAGCATAAGGATAAGAAACGTAGGCATCAAAGTCATATGGATAAGATCATGGACCAATTTAAAGAGAAAATGTTCATCGATAATAAGCGAAAGGATCAGAAATATGATCAAATAGGACCAACAATTTTAAACACAGGGATAAGAAAACGAAGGCATCAAAAGTCATTAGGATAAGCTCATGGACCAATAGGAAGAGAGAAATAGATCATCAATATAAGCAAGTGGACCAGAAAAATGATCAAATAGGCCAACAAGTAAATCATAAGGATAAAAAAAAAAAACATCAAAGGTCATTAGGAAAAGATCATGGAACCCCAATAGGAAATGCAAAAAATCATCTAGATAGCTTAAGGATCAGAAAATGAGGCAAAGGCACCAACAAGTTAAGCATAAGGATCAGAAATGTAGGCATCAATGTCTTAGGGATAAGATATTGGATCAGTAGGAATAGCAAATGATCATTTTGATATAAGCGAAAGGCTCAGAAAATGATCAAATTGACCAACAAGTTAAGCATAAGAATAAGAATATAGCAAAAATTTCCCAAAAGATATGATCCCTGGACCAATAGAAAAGAAAAAATCATCTAGATAAGCTAAATTTCAGGAAAAGATCAAAAGGAAAAACAGTTAAGACATAAGGATAAGAAACGTAGGGCATCCAAGTCATAATTCCCAAGGGAAACCTTTTTTACGACGAGTACCTACTAAGGATAGAGCTCCCCTCGTGCGTGGACATCATCGCCTTCGCCGATGACGTCGCCGTGATTTTCGAACGGCTCCCGTGCCGGGTGCCCTGGAGGAGAGCCTGGGGGAGGCTACAGGCTTATCCAAATAGGATGTCTGACAACGGCTTAAGCCTGGCGGCGGAGAAGTCGGAGGCGATGGGTAACCAAGGAGGCGAGTCCGCAACAGATGGCGGGGACGTTGACGGAAAAGTGGTCAGAATCCAAACCGACCTTCGAATACCTGGTGTCCAGGGTTTGACAAGGTAATGGGCTTCGCTGAAACCGCCCAACTGGTGTCGGCCAGGGCAAGCATCGCGGCGAAACAGTTGAGCTACCTTATGCCCAACCTTAGGGCCCGCGCCAGAAACCCGGCGTCCTTCTGGCGATAATCAACGACCGGCTTATTTGTTGTACGCGGCACCATTTGGTCCGACTTCCCATGCAGGTGAAGGGATGGAAAGCCATGGCGTCGGTCCATCGTCGGTCGCAGCTTAGGACGGGTGCGCTATAGGCCGTATTCCTATCCGCGGCCCGCGGTGTTATCCGGCATCCGCCGATCCCCGCCCTTTTTTGGCCATCGAAACGT
>JAFHKX010000014.1:0-21000 GCA_019022885.1 Schlechtendalia chinensis | reverse complement strand
TGGTCTAGGATCTTGTCCTAAAGACTTTGTTGCCTACATTCCATATACTTATGCATAACTTGTAGGTCCTATTGATCTTTTACTTGGTCCTTTCGGTTATATTAATGATCATTTGCTCTTCCTATTGAACCAAGAAATAATCCTTAAGACTTTGATGCCTACATTTCTTATCCATATGCTTATCCTGTTGGTCCATTTGTTCTTTTCCTGGTCCTTTCGCTTATATTGATGATCTTTTGCTCCTCCTATTGGTCCATGATCTTATCCTAATGACTTTGATGCCTACATTCCTTATGCTTATGCATAACCTATAGGTCCATTTCCTCATTTCCTGGTCCTTTTGCTTATATTGATGTTCTTTTGCTCTCCTTATTGGTCTAGGATCTTGTCCTAACGACTTTTATGCACAATTTCTTATACTTATGCATAACTTTTAGGTCCATTTGATCATTTCCTGGTCCTTTCGCTTATATTGAGGATCTTTTGCTCCTATTGGTCCAGATCTTTCCTAATGACTTTGATGCCTACGTTTCTCATTGTATTAACTTTGTCCTATTTCTTTCCTGGTCCTTTCGCTTATATTGATGATCTTTTACTTTTCCTATTGGTCCAGGATCTTTTTCTAATGAATTTTATGCCTATATTTTATTCTTATGCTTATCTTGTGGTTTTTTTGATTCTTTTGATGTTTTCTTTATATTAATGATCTTTTGCTTCCTATAGTTCAGGATTTTAATGATGTTGATGCCTACATTCCTTATACTTATGCATAACTTGTAGGTCCTATTGATCTTTTACTTGGTCCTTTCGGTTATATTAATGATCATTTTCTTCCTCTATTGAACCAAGAAATAATCCTTAAGACTTTGATGCCTACATTTCTTATCCATATGCTTATGCTGTTGGTCCATTTGTTCTTTTCCTGGTCCTTTCGTTATATTGATGATCTTTTTTTTTTCCTATTGGTCGAGGATCTTATCCTAATGACTTTTATGCCTACGTTTCTTATTCTTATATTAACTTGTTGGTCCTTGATATTTTCCTGGTCCTTTCGCATATATTGATGATTTTGCTCTTCCTATTGGTCTAGGATCTGCCTAATGACTTTTTGCCTACATTCCTTATTATGCATACTTGTAGGTCCATTTGATCATTTCCTGGTCCTTTTTCTTTATTGTATTTTTGCTATTTCCTATTTCAGATCATTATCTAATGACTTTGATGCCTACATTTTATCCTTATGCTTATCCTGTTGGTCCTCATTTGTTCTTTTTTGGTCCTTTCGTTATATTGATGATCTTTTACTTTCCTATTGGTCCAGAATCTTTTCTAATGAATTTTATGCCATTTTTATTCTTATGCTTATCCTGATGGTCCATTTGTTCTTTTCCTGGTCCTTTAGCATATGTTGATGATCTTTTGCTTTTCCTATTGGTCCAAGAAATTATCCTAAAGACTTTGATGCCTACATTTCTTATCCTTATACTTATCCTATGGGTCCATTTTCTTTTTCCTGGTCCTTTCGCATATAATGATGATCTTTTGCACTACTTATTGGTCTAGGATTGCCCTAACGACTTTGATTGCCTACATTCCTTATACTTATGCATAACTTGTAGGTCCATTTGTTCTTTTCCTGGTCCTTTCGCTTATATTGATGATTTTTTGCTATTCCTATTGGTCCATGATCTTATCCTAAAGACTTTGATGCCTACATTCCTTATACTTATGCATAACTTTAGGTCCTATTGATCTTTTACTTGGTCCTTTCGGTTATATTGAATGATCATTGCTCTTCCTATTGACCAAGGATCTTTTAAGACTTTGATGCCTATATTTTTATTCTTATGCTTATCCTGATGGTCCATTTGTTCTTTTTGGTCCTTTTTTTTATTGATGATCTTTTGCTTTTCTATTGGTCCAGGATTATTCTAAAGACTTTGATGCCTACATTTTATACTTATGCATAATCCTGTAGGTCCATTTGTTCTTTTCCTGGTCCTTTCGCTTATAATGATGATCTTTTGCTTTTCCTATTGGTCCAAGAATCTTATCCTAATGATTTTGATGCCTACATTTCTTATACTTATGCTTAACTTGTTGGTCAATTTGTTCTTTTCCTGGTCCTTTCGCTTATATTGATGATCTTTTGCTCCTTTTCCTATTGGTCGAGGATCTTATCCTAATGACTTTTATGCCTACATTCTTATTCTTATGCATAACTTGTTGTCCTTTGATCATGTTCCCTGGTCCTTTCGCTTATATTGATGATCTTTACTTTCCTATTGGTCCAGGATCTTTTTCTAATGAATTTTATGCCTATATTTCTTATTCTTATGCTTATCTTGTTGATCTTTTGAATTTTCCTGAACATTTTTCTTATTTTGATGTTTTTTTGTACATTTCTTGATCCTTTAGCTTATCTTGATGATCGTAAACGCTTCCTTATAGTTCAGGATCATATTCTAATTACTTTGATGCCTACATTTCTTATCCTTTTGCTTGTATTGATGGTCCATTTGTTCTTTTCCTTGTCCTTTCGCTTAAATTGATGATCTTTTGCTCTTCCTATTGAACCAAGAAATAATGCTAAAGACCTTGATGCCTACATTTCTTATCCTTATGCTTATCCTGTTGGTCCATTTGTTCTTTTCCTGGTTTTTTAGCATATATTGATGATCTTTTACTTTTCCTATTGGTCCAGAATCTTTTTCTAATGATTTATGCCTATATTTCTTATGCTTATCTTGTTGGTCCATTTGATCATTTCCTGGTCCTTTCGCTTATAATGATGATCTTTTGCTCTACTTATTGGTCTAGGATCTTGCCCTAACGACTTTGTTGCCTACATTCCTTATACTTATGCATAACTTGTAGGTCCATTTGATCATTTCCTGGTCCTTTCGCCTATATTGATGATATTATGCTCTTCCTATTGGTCCATGATCTTATCCTTATGACTTTGATGCCTACATTCCTTATACTTATGCATAACTTGTAGGTCCTATTGATCTTTTACTTGGTCCTTTCGGTTATATTAATGATCATATGCTCTTCCTATTGAACCAAGAAATAATCTTTAAGACTTTGATGCCAACATTTCTTATCCATATGCTTATCCTGATGGTCCATTTGTTCTTTTCCTGGTCCTTTAGCATATATTGATGATCTTTTACTTTTCCTATTGGTCCAAGAAATTATCCTAAAGACTTTGATGCCTACATTTCTTATCCTTATGCTTATCCTGTTGGTCCATTTGACCTTTTCCTGGTCCTTTCGCTTATAATGATGATCTTTTGCTCTACTTATTGGTCTAGGATCTTGCCCTAACGACTTTGTTGCCTACATTCCTTATACTTATGCATAACTTGTAGGTCCATTTGATCATTTCCTGGTCCTTTCGCTTATATTGATGATATTTGCTATTCCTATTGGTCCATGATCTTATCCTAAAGACTTTGATGCCTACATTTCATATACTTATGCATAACTTGTAGGTCCTATTGATCTTTTACTTGGTCCTTTCGGTTATATTAATGATCATATGCTCTTCCTATTGAACCAAGAAATAATCTTTAAGACTTTGATTCCAACATTTTTTATCCATATGCTTATCCTGATGGTCCATTTGTTCTTTTCCTGGTCCTTTAGCATATATTGATGATCTTTTGCTTTTCCTATTGGTCCAAGAAATTATCCTAAAGACTTTGATGCCTACATTTTTTATCCTTATGCTTATCCTATTGGTCCATTTGTTCTTTTCCTGGTCCTTTCGCTTATAATGATGATCTTTTGCTTTTCCTATTGGTCCAGCATCTTATCCTAATGATTTTGATGCCTACATTCCTTATGCTTATGCATAACCTATAGGTCCATTTGATCATGTCCTGGTCCTTTCGCTTATATTGATGATCTTTTACTTTTACTATTGGTCCAGGATCTTTTTCTAATGAATTTTATGGCTATATTTCTTATTGTTATGCTTATCTTGTTGATCTTTTTGGTAATTTTCCTGATCATTTTTCTTATTTTGATGTTTTTTTGTACATTTCTTGATCCTTTAGCTTATCTTGATGATCGTAAACGCTTCCTTATAGTTTAGGATCATATTCTAATGATGTTGATGCCTACATTCCTTATACTTAAGCATAACCTATAGTTCCATTTCCTCATTTCCTGGTCCTTTCGCTTATATTGATGATCTTTTGCTCTACCTACTGGTCCATGATCTTATCCTAAAGACTTTGATGCCTACATTTCTTATCCTTATGCTTATCCTGTTGGTCCATTTGTTCTTTTCCTGGTCCTTTCGTTTATATTGATGATCTTTTACTTTTCCTATTGGTCCAGAATCTTTTTCTAATGAATTTTATGCCTATATTTCTTATTCTTATGCTTATCTTGTTGGTCCATTTGATCATTTCCTGGTCCTTTCGCTTATAATGATGATCTTTTGCTCTACTTATTGGTCTAGGATCTTGCCCTAACGACTTTGTTGCCTACATTCCTTATACTTATGCATAACTTGTAGGTCCATTTGATCATTTCCTGGTCCTTTCGCCTATATTGATGATATTATGCTCTTCCTATTGGTCCATGATCATATCCTTATGACTTTGATGCCTACATTCCTTATACTTATGCATAACTTGTAGGTCCTATTGATCTTTTACTTGGTCCTTTCGGTTATATTAATGATCATATGCTCTTCCTATTGAACCAAGAAATAATCTTTAAGACTTTGATGCCAACATTTCTTATCCATATGCTTATCCTGATGGTCCATTTGTTCTTTTCCTGGTCCTTTAGCATATATTGATGATCTTTTACTTTTCCTATTGGTCCAAGAAATTATCCTAAAGACTTTGATGCCTACATTTCTTATCCTTATGCTTATCCTGTTGGTCCATTTGTTCTTTTCCTGGTCCTTTCGTTTATATTGATGATCTTTTACTTTTCCTATTGGTCTAGAATCTTTTTCTAATGAATTATATGCCTATATTTCTTATTCTTATGCTTATCTTGTTGGTCCATTTGATCATTTCCTGGTCCTTTCGCTTATAATGATGATCTTTTGCTCTACTTATTGGTCTAGGATCTTGCCCTAACGACTTTGTTGCCTACATTCCTTATACTTATGCATAACTTGTAGGTCCATTTGATCATTTCCTGGTCCTTTCGCTTATATTGATGATTTTTGCTATTCCTATTGGTCCATGATCTTATCCTAAAGACTTTGATGCCTACATTTCATATACTTATGCATAACTTGTAGGTCCTATTGATCTTTTACTTGGTCCTTTCGGTGATATTAATGATCATATGCTCTTCCTATTGAACCAAGAAATAATCTTTAAGACTTTGATTCCAACATTTTTTATCCATATGCTTATCCTGATGGTCCATTTGTTCTTTTCCTGGTCCTTTAGCATATATTGATGATCTTTTGCTTTTCCTATTGGTCCAAGAAATTATCCTAAAGACTTTGATGCCTACATTTTTTATCCTTATGCTTATCCTATTGGTCCATTTGTTCTTTTCCTGGTCCTTTCGCTTATAATGATGATCTTTTGCTTTTCCTATTGGTCCAGCATCTTATCCTAATGATTTTGATGCCTACATTTCTTATACTTATGCATAACTTGTAGGTCCATTTGTTCTTTTCCTGGTCCTTTCGCTTAAATTGATGATCTTTTGCTCCTCCTATTGGTCCATGATCTTATCCGAATGACTTTGATGCCTACATTCCTTATGCTTATGCATAACCTATAGGTCCATTTGATCATGTCCTGGTCCTTTCGCTTATATTGATGATCTTTTACTTTTCCTATTGGTCCAGGATCTTTTTCTAATGAATTTTATGCCTATATTTCTTATTCTTATGCTTATCTTGTTGACCTTTTTGGTAATTTTCCTGATCATTTTGCTTATTTTGATGTTTTTTCGTACATTTCTTGATCTTTTAGCTTATCTTGATGATCGTAAACGCTTCCTTATAGTTCAGGATCATATTCTAATGATGTTGATGCCTACATTCCTTATACTTATGCATAACTTGTAGGTCCTATTGATCTTTTACTTGGTCCTTTCGGTTATATTAATGATCATTTGCTCTTCCTATTGAACCAAGAAATAATCCTTAAGACTTTGATGCCTACATTTCTTATCCATATGCTTATGCTGTTGGTCATTTGTTCTTTTCCTGGTCCTTTCGCTTATATTGATGATCTATTACTTTTCCTATTGGTCGAGGATCTTATCCTAATGACTTTTATGCCTACGTTTCTTATTCTTATAATTAACTTGTTTGTCCTTTTGATATTTTCCTGGCCCTTTCGCATATATTGATGATATTATGCTCTTCCTATTGGTCAAGGATCTTTTTTTAATGAATTTTATGCCTATATTTCTTATTCTTATGCTTATCTTGTATGTCTTTTTGATCTTTCCCTGATAATTTTTCTTATTTTTATGTTTTTTTGCACATTTCCTGATCAATTAGCTTATCTTGATGATCGTAAACGCTTCCTTATAGTTCAGGATCATATTCTAATTACTTTGATGCCTACATTTCTTATCCTTTTGCTTGTATTGATGGTCCATTTGTTCTTTTCCTTGTCCTTTCGCTTAAATTGATGATCTTTTGCTCTTCCTATTGAACCAAGAAATAATCCTAAAGACCTTGATGCCTACATTTCTTATCCTTATGCTTATCCTGTTGGTCCATTTGTTCTTTTCCTGGTCCTTTCGTTTATATTGATGATCTTTTACTTTTCCTATTGGTCCAGAATCTTTTTCTAATGAATTTTATGCCTATATTTCTTATTCTTATGCTTATCTTGTTGGTCCATTTGATCATTTCCTGGTCCTTTCGCTTATAATGATGATCTTTTGCTCTACTTATTGGTCTAGGATCTTGCCCTAAAGACTTTGTTGCCTACATTCCTTATACTTATGCATAACTTGTAGGTCCATTTGATCATTTCCTGGTCCTTTCGCCTATATTGATGATATTATGCTCTTCCTATTGGTCCATGATCTTATCCTTATGACTTTGATGCCTCATTTCCTTATACTTATGCATAACTTGTAGGTCCTATTGATCTTTTACTTGGTCCTTTCGGTTATATTAATGATCATATGCTCTTCCTATTGAACCAAGAAATAATCTTTAAGACTTTGATGCCAACATTTCTTATCCATATGCTTATCCTGATGGTCCATTTGTTCTTTTCCTGGTCCTTTAGCATATATTGATGATCTTTTACTTTTCCTATTGGTCCAAGAAATTATCCTAAAGACTTTGATGCCTACATTTCTTATCCTTATGCTTATCTTGGTCCATTGACTTTTTGGTATAATTTTTCCTGGTCTTTTGCCTACGACTTTGTTGCCATTCTTTACTTACTTGTCATTTGATCATTTCTGTCCTTTCGCTTATTGATGATATTTGCTTCCTATTGGTCCATGATCTTATCCTAAAGACTTTGATGCCTACATTTCATATACTTATGCATAACTTGTAGGTCCTATTGATCTTTTACTTGGTCCTTTCGGTTATATTAATGATCATATGCTCTTCCTATTGAACCAAGAAATAATCTTTAAGACTTTGATTCCAACATTTTTTATCCATATGCTTATCCTGATGGTCCATTTGTTCTTTTCCTGGTCCTTTAGCATATATTGATGATCTTTTGCTTTTCCTATTGGTCCAAGAAATTATCCTAAAGACTTTGATGCCTACATTTTTTATCCTTATGCTTATCCTATTGGTCCATTTGTTCTTTTCCTGGTCCTTTCGCTTATAATGATGATTTTTTGCTTTTCCTATTGGTCCAGCATCTTATCCTAATGATTTTGATGCCTACATTTCTTATACTTATGCATAACTTGTAGGTCCATTTGATCATGTCCTGGTCCTTTAGCATATATTGATGATCTTTTGCTTTTCCTATTGGTCCAAGAAATTATCCTAAAGATTTTGATGCCTACATTTTTTATCCTTATGCTTATCCTATTGGTCCATTTGTTCTTTTCCTGGTCCTTTCGCTTAAATTGATGATCTTTTGCTCCTCCTATTGGTCCATGATCTTATCCGAATGACTTTGATGCCTACATTCCTTATGCTTATGCATAACCTATAGGTCCATTTGATCATGTCCTGGTCCTTTCGCTTATATTGATGATCTTTTACTTTTCCTATTGGTCCAGGATCTTTTTCTAATGAATTTTATGCCTATATTTCTTATTCTTATGCTTATCTTGTTGATCTTTTTGGTAATTTTCCTGATCATTTTTCTTATTTTGATGTTTTTTTGTACATTTCTTGATCCTTCAGCTTATCTTGATGATCGTAAACGCTTCCTTATAGTTCAGGATCATATTCTAATGATGTTGATGCCTACATTCCTTATACTTAAGCATAACCTATAGTTCCATTTCCTCATTTCCTGGTCCTTTCGCTTATATTGATGATCTTTTGCTCTACCTACTGGTCCATGATCTTATCCTAAAGACTTTGATGCCTACATTTCTTATCCTTATGCTTATCCTGTTGGTCCATTTGTTCTTTTCCTGGTCCTTTCGTTTATATTGATGATCTTTTACTTTTCCTATTGGTCCAGAATCTTTTTCTAATGATTTTGATGCCTACGTTCCTTATACCTATGCATAACTTGTAGGTCCTATTGATCTTTTACTTGGTCCTTTCGGTTATATTAATGATCATATGCTCTTCCTATTGAACCAAGAAATAATCTTTAAGACTTTGATGCCAACATTTCTTATCCATATGCTTATCCTGATGGTCCATTTGTTCTTTTCCTGGTCCTTTAGCATATATTGATGATCTTTTACTTTTCCTATTGGTCCAAGAAATTATCCTAAAGACTTTGATGCCTACATTTCTTATCCTTATGCTTATCCTGTTGGTCCATTTGATCATTTCCTGGTCCTTTCGCTTATAATGATGATCTTTTGCTCTACTTATTGGTCTAGGATCTTGCCCTAACGACTTTGTTGCCTACATTCCTTATACTTATGCATAACTTGTAGGTCCATTTGATCATTTCCTGGTCCTTTCGCTTATATTGATGATTTTTGCTATTCCTATTGGTCCATGATCTTATCCTAAAGACTTTGATGCCTACATTTCATATACTTATGCATAACTTGTAGATCCTATTGATCTTTTACTTGGTCCTTTCGGTGATATTAATGATCATATGCTTCCTATTGAACCAAGAAATAATCTTTAAGACTTTGATTCCAACATTTTTTATCCATATGCTTCCTGATGGTCCATTTGTTCTTTTCCTGGTCCTTTAGCATATATTGATGATCTTTTGCTTTTCCTATTGGTCCAAGAAATTATCCTAAAGACTTTGATGCCTACATTTTTTATCCTTATGCTTATCTATTGGTCCATTTGTTCTTTTCCTGGTCCTTTCGCTTATAATGATGATCTTTTGCTTTTCCTATTGGTCCAGCATCTTATCCTAATGATTTTGATGCCTACATTTCTTATACTTATGCATAACTTGTAGGTCCATTTGTTCTTTTCCTGGTCCTTTCGCTTAAATTGATGATCTTTTGCTCCTCCTATTGGTCCATGATCTTATCCGAATGACTTTGATGCCTACATTCCTTATGCTTATGCATAACCTATAGGTCCATTTGATCATGTCCTGGTCCTTTCGCTTATATTGATGATCTTTTACTTTTCCTATTGGTCCAGGATCTTTTTCTAATGAATTTTATGCCTATATTTCTTATTCTTATGCTTATCTTGTTGACCTTTTTGGTAATTTTCCTGATCATTTTGCTTATTTTGATGTTTTTTTGTACATTTCTTGATCTTTTAGCTTATCTTGATGATCGTAAACGCTTCCTTATAGTTCAGGATCATATTCTAATGATGTTGATGCCTACATTCCTTATACTTATGCATAACTTGTAGGTCCTATTGATCTTTTACTTGGTCCTTTCGGTTATATTAATGATCATTTGCTCTTCCTATTGAACCAAGAAATAATCCTTAAGACTTTGATGCCTACATTTCTTATCCATATGCTTATGCTGTTGGTCATTTGTTCTTTTCCTGGTCCTTTCGCTTATATTGATGATCTATTACTTTTCCTATTGGTCGAGGATCTTATCCTAATGACTTTTATGCCTACGTTTCTTATTCTTATAATTAACTTGTTTGTCCTTTTGATATTTTCCTGGCCCTTTCGCATATATTGATGATATTATGCTCTTCCTATTGGTCAAGGATCTTTTTTTAATGAATTTTATGCCTATATTTCTTATTCTTATGCTTATCTTGTATGTTTTTTTGATCTTTCCCTGATAATTTTTCTTATTTTTATGTTTTTTTGCACATTTCCTGATCAATTAGCTTATCTTGATGATCGTAAACGCTTCCTTATAGTTCAGGATCATATTCTAATTACTTTGATGCCTACATTTCTTATCCTTTTGCTTGTATTGATGGTCCATTTGTTCTTTTCCTTGTCCTTTCGCTTAAATTGATGATCTTTTGCTCTTCCTATTGAACCAAGAAATAATCCTAAAGACCTTGATGCCTACATTTCTTATCCTTATGCTTATCCTGTTGGTCCATTTGTTCTTTTCCTGGTCCTTTCGTTTATATTGATGATCTTTTACTTTTCCTATTGGTCCAGAATCTTTTTCTAATGAATTTTATGCCTATATTTCTTATTCTTATGCTTATCTTGTTGGTCCATTTGATCATTTCCTGGTCCTTTCGCTTATAATGATGATCTTTTGCTCTACTTATTGGTCTAGGATCTTGCCCTAAAGACTTTGTTGCCTACATTCCTTATACTTATGCATAACTTGTAGGTCCATTTGATCATTTCCTGGTCCTTTCGCCTATATTGATGATATTATGCTCTTCCTATTGGTCCATGATCTTATCCTTATGACTTTGATGCCTCCATTCCTTATACTTATGCATAACTTGTAGGTCCTATTGATCTTTTACTTGGTCCTTTCGGTTATATTAATGATCATATGCTCTTCCTATTGAACCAAGAAATAATCTTTAAGACTTTGATGCCAACATTTCTTATCCATATGCTTATCCTGATGGTCCATTTGTTCTTTTCCTGGTCCTTTAGCATATATTGATGATCTTTTACTTTTCCTATTGGTCCAAGAAATTATCCTAAAGACTTTGATGCCTACATTTCTTATCCTTATGCTTATCCTGTTGGTCCATTTGACCTTTTCCTGGTCCTTTCGCTTATAATGATGATCTTTTGCTCTACTTATTGGTCTAGGATCTTGCCCTAACGACTTTGTTGCCTACATTCCTTATACTTATGCATAACTTGTAGGTCCATTTGATCATTTCCTGGTCCTTTCGCTTATATTGATGATATTTGCTATTCCTATTGGTCCATGATCTTATCCTAAAGACTTTGATGCCTACATTTCATATACTTATGCATAACTTGTAGGTCCTATTGATCTTTTACTTGGTCCTTTCGGTTATATTAATGATCATATGCTCTTCCTATTGAACCAAGAAATAATCTTTAAGACTTTGATTCCAACATTTTTTATCCATATGCTTATCCTGATGGTCCATTTGTTCTTTTCCTGGTCCTTTAGCATATATTGATGATCTTTTGCTTTTCCTATTGGTCCAAGAAATTATCCTAAAGACTTTGATGCCTACATTTTTTATCCTTATGCTTATCCTATTGGTCCATTTGTTCTTTTCCTGGTCCTTTCGCTTATAATGATGATTTTTTGCTTTTCCTATTGGTCCAGCATCTTATCCTAATGATTTTGATGCCTACATTTCTTATACTTATGCATAACTTGTAGGTCCATTTGATCATGTCCTGGTCCTTTAGCATATATTGATGATCTTTTGCTTTTCCTATTGGTCCAAGAAATTATCCTAAAGACTTTGATGCCTACATTTTTTATCCTTATGCTTATCCTATTGGTCCATTTGTTCTTTTCCTGGTCCTTTCGCTTAAATTGATGATCTTTTGCTCCTCCTATTGGTCCATGATCTTATCCGAATGACTTTGATGCCTACATTCCTTATGCTTATGCATAACCTATAGGTCCATTTGATCATGTCCTGGTCCTTTCGCTTATATTGATGATCTTTTACTTTTCCTATTGGTCCAGGATCTTTTTCTAATGAATTTTATGCCTATATTTCTTATTCTTATGCTTATCTTGTTGATCTTTTTGGTAATTTTCCTGATCATTTTTCTTATTTTGATGTTTTTTTGTACATTTCTTGATCCTTCAGCTTATCTTGATGATCGTAAACGCTTCCTTATAGTTCAGGATCATATTCTAATGATGTTGATGCCTACATTCCTTATACTTAAGCATAACCTATAGTTCCATTTCCTCATTCCTGGTCCTTTCGCTTATATTGATGATCTTTTGCTCTACCTACTGTGGTCCATTTGTTCTTATCCTAAAGTCTTTGATGCCTACATTTTCTAATGATTTTGATGCTTATCCTAGTTGTAGGTCCATTTGTTCTTTTACTGGTCCTTTCGTTTATTTAATTCTTTGATCTTTTACTTTTCCTATTGGGTCCAATTTTTTTCTCATATATTGATGATTTTTGGTCCTAGAAATTTCTATTTCTTATCCTTATGCTTCCTGTTGGTCCATTTGACTTTCTGGTCCTTTCGCTTATAATGATGATCTTTTGCTCTACTTATTGGTCTAGGATCTTGCCCTAACGACTTTGTTGCCTACATTCCTTATACTTATGCATAACTTGTAGGTCCATTTGATCATTTCCTGGTCCTTTCGCTTATATTGATGATATTTGCTATTCCTATTGGTCCATGATCTTATCCTAAAGACTTTGATGCCTACATTTCATATACTTATGCATAACTTGTAGGTCCTATTGATCTTTTACTTGGTCCTTTCGGTTATATTAATGATCATATGCTCTTCCTATTGAACCAAGAAATAATCTTTAAGACTTTGATTCCAACATTTTTTATCCATATGCTTATCCTGATGGTCCATTTGTTCTTTTCCTGGTCCTTTAGCATATATTGATGATCTTTTGCTTTTCCTATTGGTCCAAGAAATAATCCTTAAGACTTTGATGCCTACATTTCTTATCCATATGCTTATGCTGTTGGTCATTTGTTCTTTTCCTGGTCCTTTCGCTTATATTGATGATCTATTACTTTTCCTATTGGTCGAGGATCTTATCCTAATGACTTTTATGCCTACGTTTCTTATTCTTATAATTAACTTGTTTGTCCTTTTGATATTTTCCTGGCCCTTTCGCATATATTGATGATATTTGCTCTTCCTATTGGCAAGGATCTTTTTTAATGAATTTTATGCCTACATTCTTATTCTTATGCATAATCTTGTATGTCTTTTGATAATTTTCTGGTTTTTCCTGATCAATTATTGATGATCGTAAACGCTTTCCTTATAGTTCAGGATCATATTCTAATTACTTTGATGCCTACATTTCTTATCCTTTTGCTTATTGATGGTCCATTTGTTCTTTTCTTGTCCTTTCGCTTAAATTGATGATCTTTTGCTCTTCCTATTGAACCAAGAAATAATCCTAAAGACCTTGATGCCTACATTTCTTATCCTTATGCTTATCCTGTTGGTCCATTTGTTCTTTTCCTGGTCCTTTCGTTATATTGATGATCTTTTACTTTTCCTATTGGTCCAGAACTTTTTCTAAGAATTTTATGCCTATATTTCTTATTCTTATGCTTATCTTGTTGGTCCATTTGATCATTTCCTGGTCCTTTCGCTTATAATGATGATCTTTTGCTCTACTTATTGGTCTAGGATCTTGCCCTAAAGACTTTGTTGCCTACATTCTTATACTTATGCTTTAGGTCCATTTGATCATTTCCTGGTCCTTTCGCCTATATTGATGATATTATGCTATTCCTATTGGTCCATGATCTTATCCTTATGACTTTGATGCCTCCATTCCTTATACTTATGCATAACTTGTAGGTCCTATTGATCTTTTACTTGGTCCTTTCGGTTATATTAATGATCATATGCTCTTCCTATTGAACCAAGAAATAATCTTTAAGACTTTGATGCCAACATTTCTTATCCATATGCTTATCCTGATGGTCCATTTGTTCTTTTCCTGGTCCTTTAGCATATATTGATGATCTTTTACTTTTCCTATTGGTCCAAGAAATTATCCTAAAGACTTTGATGCCTACATTTTTTATCCTTATGCTTATCCTATTGGTCCATTTGTTCTTTTCCTGGTCCTTTCGCTTATAATGATGATCTTTTTCCTTTATTGGTCCTGTTATCTAATGACTTTGATGCCTACATTTCTTACTTATGCATAACTTGTAGGTCCATTTGTATGTCTGGTCCTTTAGCATATATTGATGATCTTTTGCTTTTCCTATTGGTCCAAGAAATTTATCCTAAAGACTTTGATGCCTACATTTTTATCCTTATGCTTATCTATTGGTCCATTTGTTCTTTTCCTGGTCCTTTCGCTTATATTGATGATCTTTTGCTTTCCTATTGGTCCATGATCTTATCCGAATGACTTTGATGCCTACATTTTTGCTTATGCATACCTATAGGTCCATTTGATCATGTCCTGGTCCTTTCGCTTATTGATGATCTTTTACTTTTCCTATTGGTCCAGGATTTTTCTAATGAATTTATGCCTATATTTCTTATTCTTATGCTTATCTTGTGATCTTTTGGTAATTTTCCGGTCCTTTTCTTATTTTGATGATCTTTTGCTCCTTATTGGTCTAGGATCCTTTGCCTAAGACTTTGTTGCCTACATTCCTTATACTTATGCATAACCTATAGTCCATTTCTCATTTCCTGGTCCTTTCGCTTATATTGATGATCTTTTGCTCTCCTATTGGTCCATGATCTTATCCTAAAGACTTTGATGCCTACATTTCTTATCCTTATGCTTATTGTTGGTCCATTTGTTCTTTTCCTGGTCCTTTCGTTTATATTGATGATCTTTTACTTTTCCTATTGGTCCAGAATCTTTTTCTAATGATTTTGATGCCTACGTTCCTTATACCTATGCATAACTTGTAGGTCCTATTGATCTTTTACTTGGTCCTTTCGGTTATATTAATGATCATATGCTCTTCCTATTGAACCAAGAAATAATCTTTAAGACTTTGATGCCAACATTTCTTATCCATATGCTTATCCTGATGGTCCATTTGTTCTTTTCCTGGTCCTTTAGCATATATTGATGATCTTTTACTTTTCCTATTGGTCCAAGAAATTATCCTAAAGACTTTGATGCCTACATTTCTTATCCTTATGCTTATCCTGTTGGTCCATTTGACCTTTTCCTGGTCCTTTCGCTTATAATGATGATCTTTTCTACTTATTGGTCTAGGATCATCCTAACGACTTTGATGCCTACATTCCTTATACTTATGCATAACTTGTAGGTCCATTTGATCATTTCCTGGTCCTTTCGCTTATATTGATGATATTTGCTATTCCTATTGGTCCATGATCTTATCCTAAAGACTTTGATGCCTACATTTCATATACTTATGCATAACTTGTAGGTCCTATTGATCTTTTACTTGGTCCTTTCGGTTATATTAATGATCATTCTCTTCCTATTGAACCAAGAAATCTTTAAGACTTTGATTCCAACATTTTTATCCATATGCTATCCTGATGGTCCATTTGTTCTTTTCCTGGTCCTTTAGCATATATTGATGATCTTTTGCTTTTCCTATTGGTCCAAGAAATTATCCTAAAGACTTTGATGCCTACATTTTTTATCCTTATGCTTATCCTATTGGTCCATTTGTTCTTTTCCTGGTCCTTTCGCTTATAATGATGATCTTTTGCTTTTCCTATTGGTCCAGCATCTTATCCTAATGATTTTGATGCCTACATTTCTTATACTTATGCATAACTTGTAGGTCCATTTGTTCTTTTCCTGGTCCTTTCGCTTATATTGATGATCTTTTACTTTTCCTATTGGTCCAGGATCTTTTTCTAATGAATTTTATGCCTATATTTCTTATTCTTATGCTTATCTTGTTGATCTTTTTGGTAATTTTCCTGATCATTTTTCTTATTTTGATGTTTTTTTGTACATTTCTTGATCCTTTAGCTTATCTTGATGATCGTAAACGCTTCCTTATAGTTCAGGATCATATTCTAATGATGTTGATGCCTACATTCCTTATACTTAAGCATAACCTATAGTCCATTCCATTTCCTTTTCCTGGTCCTTTGCTTATATTGATGATCTTTTCTACCTTATTGTTGGTCCTGGTCTTTCGTTTTTTGACTTTTTTTTCCTACATTTCTTTTTCCTTATGCTTATCCTGTTGGTCCATTTGTTCATTTCTGGTCCTTTCGCTTATAATGATGATCTTTTGCTCTACTATTGGTCCAGGATCTTGCCCTAATGACTTTGTTGCCTACATTTCTATACTTATGCATAACTTGTAGGTCCATTTGATCATTTCTGGTCCTTTCGCTTATATTGATGATTTTTGCTTCCTATTGGTCCATGATCTTATCCTTATGACTTTGATGCCTACATTCCTTTACTTATGCATAACTTGTAGGTCCATTGATCTTTTACTTGGTCCTTTCGGTTATATTAATGATCATATGCTCTTCCTATTGAACCAAGAAATAATCTTAAGACTTTGATGCCAACATTTTTATCATATGCTTATCTTGATGGTCCATTTTTTTCTGGTTTACATATATTGATGATCTTTTACTTTCCTATTGGTCCAAGAAATTATCCTAAAGACTTTGATGCCTACATTTCTTATCCTTATGCTTATCCTGTTGGTCCATTTGTTCTTTCTGGTCCTTTCGTTTATATTGATGATCTTTTATTTTCCTATTGGTCTAGAATCTTTTTCTAATGAATTTTATGCCTATTTCTTATTCTTATGCTTATCTTGTTGGTCCATTTGATCATTTCCTGGTCCTTTCGCTTATAATGATGATCTTTTGCTCTACTTATTGGTCTAGGATCTTGCCTAACGACTTTGTTGCCTACATTCCTTATACTTATGCATAACTTGTAGGTCCATTTGATCATTTCCTGGTCCTTTCGCTATATTGATGATATTATGCTTTCCTATTGGTCCTGGATCTTATCCTTATGACTTTGATGCCTACATTCTTATCTTATGTTGTAGGTCGATCTTTTCCTGGTCCTTTCGCATATTGATGATCTTTGCTCATTATTGGCTACATTCCTTATGGTCCATTTGACCTTTTCCTGGTCTTTCGCTTATAATGATGATCTTTTGCTCTACTTATTGGTCTAGGATCTTGCCCTAACGACTTTGTTGCCTACATTCTTATACTTATGCATAACTTGTAGGTCCATTTGATCATTTCCTGGTCCTTTCGCTTATATTGATGATATTTGCTATTCCTATTGGTCCATGATTTTATCTAAAGACTTTGATGCCTACATTTCATATACTTATGCATAACTTGTAGGTCCTATTGATCTTTTACTTGGTCCTTTCGGTTATATTAATGATCATATGCTCTTCCTATTGAACCAAGAAAATAATCTTTAAGACTTTGATTCCAACATTTTTTATCCATATGCTTCTGATGGTCCATTTGTTCTTTTCCTGGTCTTTTAGCATATATTGATGATCTTTTGCTTTTCTATTGGTCCAAGAAATTATCCTAAAGACTTTGATGCCACATTTTTTATCCTTATGCTTATCCTATTGGTCCATTTGTTCTTTTCCTGGTCCTTTCGCTTATAATGATGATCTTTTGCTTTTCCTATTGGTCCAGCATCTTATCCTAATGATTTTGATGCCTACATTTCTTATACTTATGCATAACTTGTAGGTCCATTTGTTCTTTTCCTGGTCCTTTCGCTTAAATTGATGATCTTTTGCTCCCCCTATTGGTCCATGATCTTATCCGAATGACTTTGATGCCTACATTCCTTATGCTTATGCATAACCTATAGGTCCATTTGATCATGTCCTGGTGCTTTCGCTTATATTGATGATCTTTTACTTTTCCTATTGGTCCAGGATCTTATCTAATGATTTTGAGCCTACATTTCTTATACTTATGCATAACTTGTAGGTCCATTTGTTTTTTTCTGGTCCTTTCCCTTATATTGATGATCTTTTGCTCCTCCAATTAATCCATGATCTTATCCTAATGACTTTGATGCTACATTCCTTATACTTATGCATAACTTGTAGGTCCTATTGATCTTTTACTTTGGTCTTTCGCTTATATTGATGATCTTTTACTTTTCCTATTGGTCTAGGATCTTGTCCTAAAGACTTTGTTGCCTACATTTCATATACTTTTGCATAACTTGTAGGTCCATTTGATCATGTCCTGGTCCTTTCACCATATATTGATGATTTTTTGCTTTTCCTATTGGTCCAAGAAATTATCCTAAAAGACTTTGATGCCTACATTTCTTATCCTTATGCTTATCCTATTGGTCCATTTGTTCTTTTTCCTGGTCCTTTCGCTTATATTGATGATCTTTTACTTTTCCTATTGGTCCAGGATCTTATCCTAATGATTTTGATGCCTACATTTCTTATACTTATGCATAACTTGTAGGTCCATTTGTTCTTTCCTGGTCCTTTCGCTTATATAAATGATCTTTATTTTTTCCTATTGGTCCAGGATCTTTTTCTAATGAATTTTATGCCTATATTTCTTATTCTCATGCTTATCTTGTTGGTCTTTTTGGTAATTTTCCTGATCATTTTGCTTATTTTGTTGTTTTTTTGCACATTTATTGATCCTTTAGCTTATCTTGATGATCGTAAACGCTTCCTTATAGTTCAGGATCATATTCTAATGATTTTGATGCCTACATTCCTTATACTTATGCATAACTTGTAGGTCCTATTGACCTTTTCCTGGTCCTTTCGCTTATATTGATGATCTTTTGCTCCACCTATTGGTCCATGATCTTATCCTTATGACTTTGATGCCTACATTCCTTATCCTTATGCTTATCCTGATGGTCCATTTGACCTTTTCCTGGTCCTTTCGCTTACAATGATGATCTTTTGCTTTTCCAATTGGTCCAGGATCTTATCCTAATGACTTTTATGCCTACGTTTCTTATTCTTATTCATAACTTGTAGGTCTATTTGATCATTTTCTGGTCCATTTGCCTATATTGATGACATTTTGCTCCTCCTATTGGTCTATGATCTTATCCTAATGACTTTGATGCCTACGTTTCTCATTCATATGCTTAACTTGTTGGTCCATTCGTTTATATTGATGATCTTTTGCTTTTTCAATTGGTCCAGGATCTTATCCTAATGACTTTTATGCCTACATTTCTTATCCTTATGCTTAACTTGTAGGTCCTTTTGATCTTTTCCTGAACTATTAGCTTAGCTAATTAGATAATTTTTTCTTTTCCTATTGGTCCAGGATCATAACCTAATGACTTTGATGCCTACGTATCTTATCTTAATGCTTATCATGTTGGTCCCTTTGCTCATTTCTTGATCCTTTCGCAAATCGTGATGATCCTTTGCTCATCCTATTCGTCCACTATTTTATCCTTATGAATTTTATGCCTATATTCCTTATTCTTTTGCTTTACTTGTTGGACCTTTTGATCATTTTCTGGTCCTTTCGCTTAATTTGATGATCTTTTGCCCTTCCTATTGGTCCATGATCTTATCCTAATGACTTTGATGCCTTCGTTTCTTATCCTTATGCATAACTTGTAGGTCCATTTGATCATTTTCTGGTCCACTCGCTTATATTGATGATCTATTGCTCTTCCTATTGGTCCATGATCTTATCCTAATGACTTTGATGCCTACATTCCTTATGCTTATGCATAACCTATAGGTCCATTTCCTCATTTCCTGGTCCTTTTGGTTATATTAATGATCATTTGCTCTTCCTATTGAACCAAGAAATAATCCTTAAGACTTTGATGCCTACATTTCTTATCCTAATGCTTATCCTGATGGTCCATTTGACCTTTTTCTGGTCCTTTCGCTTATAATGATGATCTTTTGCCCTTCCTATTGGTCCATGATCTTATCCTAATGACTTTGATGCCTTCGTTTCTTATCCTTATGCATAACTTGTAGGTCCATTTGATCATTTTCTGGTCCACTCGCTTATATTGATGATCTATTGCTCTTCCTATTGGTCCATGATCTTATCCTAATGACTTTGATGCCTACATTCCTTATGCTTATGCATAACCTATAGGTCCATTTCCTCATTTCCTGGTCCTTTTGCTTATATTGATGATCTTTTGCTCTACTAAATGGTCTAGGAACCTGTCCTAACGACTTTGTTGCCTACATTCCTTATACTTATGCATAACTTGTAGGTCCATTTGATCATTTCCTGGTCCTTTCGCTTATATTGATGATCTTTTGCTATTCCTATTGGTCCATGATCTATAATAATGACTTTGATGCCAACGTTTCTTATTCATATGGTTAACTTGTTGGTCCTTTCGTTTATATTGATGATCATTTGCTCTTCCTATTGGTCCATGATCTTATCCTAATGACTTTGGTGCCTTTATTTCTTATACTTAAGCTTATCCTATTGGTCCTTTTGCTCATTTCCTGATCCTTTCGCCAAATCTTGACAGTCTCTTTCTCATCCTATTCGTCCAGTATCTTATCCTTATGCATTTTATGCCTATATTCAATATTCTTATGCTTATCTTGTTGGTCTTTTTGGTAATTTTCCTGATCATTTTGCTTATTTTGATGTTTTTTTGTACATTTCTGATCCTTTAGCTTATCTTGATGATCGTAAACGCTTCCTTATAGTTCAGGATCATATTCTAATGATGTTGATGCCTACATTCCTTATACTTATGCATAACTTGTAGGTCCTATTGATCTTTTACTTGGTCCTTTTGGTTATATTAATGATCATTTGCTCTTCCTATTGAACCAAGAAATAATCTTAAGACTTTGATGC
>CM032351.1:10116086-10134349 GCA_019022885.1 Schlechtendalia chinensis | reverse complement strand
AAAAAAAATATAAAAAGAATTAAATTAAAAGATTAAATGGTGAAAGGATAAATAATGGGGAGTATGAAATGTTTTGAACTAACACGAGTCAAGGGGTGTGAATTCGAGAACCGTCTTGCCTATTCAATAAGAAATAATAACAATAATATCATGCAGGTATAAAATAAGTTTATTACCTTTTTTGTCGTCTCGAAGATTTGCCTGTCACGGATTTCAACTCTTGCGGACTATTTATTTTTTTTATTGATTAAGGTAATAAATTTGTATATCAAACAGAATAAGAAATGAAAGGTTGGGACGCCGCCTTTGACTTGATGCAAAGTCAACGCCAAGAAATAAAGAACAACTCTGGAAAGGTGATTTCCACGTTGTAAGAAATTAGAGTCACCTAATTTCGGAAAACCGATCTGTTGAGTCATTCTTGATAAGTATGCGTATACTCTCAGGTAGACAAAGACGGTCTGTCTGTCAGGTGGACTGTGACGATCTGAGTGCCCTCTGAAAGCTGGAGGGGTGTATTTATAGATATTTTTTGAAGGACATATACTAAGATTTCGGTCCCACAAAGTTATTGCTTATTTATTTTTCCATTTTCTGCGAATTTTGCGCAGTCTAAAATTTGTTCATAGTGTCACAAATCTGCGACCTTTGTGTCCACCTGATTAAATATGTGTGATTCATTTCGTCCTTTCTTCTTATCTCTTCTTCTTTTTTTTTATATATTTACTATTTCTGATATCGAGTATAATATTCTTTTGTTTGTTAATTTAATTGTTTTCTATTAAAAACCATATTGAAGTCTGATAGCGAATTCTTCTTATGGGACTGAAACGTTTTATGTGTATTATACTAATATATAAAATACGCTTTAAATTATATGTGATTATAAAATTACTATTATTTTTATTCCTATAGGGGATTTATGATCGGCGTTCCGAGAAAATTGAGTTCTAATATATTTATTAAAATATATACTAAAAAAAGTGTTCATAATAAAATCCAATACAGAAATAGTTGTTAAATATTACAAATTCATTTCCAAATAATTTTTGTTATGATATGATTGTATATTATTACATGTATTTGTTAAAGTATAATCTATTAAAGTTTATTTTTTATTACATGGTTTCAGTTATGATATGAGTGCATATCATTACAATTTACAAGACTAGACGCGTGCAAATTTGCCGAATAACGATATCGTAGCATGCAAAAAAAAAAAAAAAAATATGGTGTCTTGCCGTCGACGTGTGTTTTCTTGCGTTTGTTAGTTTTTAATAATAATAAAAAAAAAAAAAATTAACGATCGTACGAATCGGCTATGACTGTCTTTATTACACGTCGACGGGTACTAGTGTTTCGCCAAAAATGGCGAATCGGCATTGTCGCATCCCTACGTGGTTGTTGTACAGCCCAAGACGGTGGACGCTTGCAAATTTGCCGAATAACGATATCGTAGCATGCAAAAAAAAAAATATGGTGTCTTGCCGTCGACGTGTGTTTTCTTACGTTTATTAGATTTTAATGAAATTTAACACCCGTACGAATCGGACTTGACTGTCTTTAATACACGTCGATGGGTACTAGTGTTAGTACTCATATCATAACTGAGACCATGTAATAGAAAATAAACTTTTATAGATTATACTTTAACAAATGCATGTAATAACATACGTTCATATCATAACCAAAATTATTTGGAAATGAATTTGTAATATTTAACAACTACTTCGGTATTAGTTTTTATTATGAACACATTTTTTAGTTTATATTTTGATAAATATATTAGAGCTCAATTTTCTCGGAACACCGATCATAAATCCCCTATAGGAAGAACAGTAATAGTAATTTTATAAACACATATAATTTAATGCGTATTTTACATATTTGTATAATTCACATAAGACATTTCAGTCCCAAAAGAAAAATTCGCTATCATACTTCAATATAATTTTTAATATAAAACAATTAATTTAAAAAACAAAAGAATATTATACTCGATAACAGAAATATTAAACATATAAAAAAAAAAGAAGAGAAAAGAAGAAAGAACGAAATGAATCACACATATTTAATCAGGTGAGCAAAAAGGTCACAGATTTGTGACACTACGAACAAATTTTAGACTGCGCAAAATTCGCAGAAAATGGAAAAATAAATAAGCGATAACCTTGTGGGACCGAAATCTTAGTATATGTCGTTTAAAAAATATCGATAAATACACCCTCCAGCTTTCAGAGGGCACTCAGATCGTCTCTGTCCACCTGACAGACAGACCTTCTCTGTCTACCTGAGAGTATACGCTTACTTATCAAGAACGACTCAATTGATCGGTTTTCCGAAATTAGGTGACTCTAATTTCTTACAACGTGGAAATCACCTTTTTTGTTGTTCTTTATTCCTTGGCGCTGACTTTGCATCAAGTCAAAGACGGCGTCCCAACCTTTCATTTTCATATTCTGTTTGATTTACAAGTTATTACGTTAATTAATAAAAAAATTGTCCGCAAGAGTTGAAATCCGTAACAGTTAAATCTTCGAGAACGACAAAAAAGGTAATAAACTTATTTTATACTTGCATGTAATTATTGTTATTATTTCTTATTGAACAGGCAAAACGGTTCTCGAATTCACACCCCTTGACTCGTGTTAGTTAATATCATTTCATACTCCCTATTATTTTTCCGTTAACCATTTAATCTTTTAATTTCTTTTTTATATTTTTTTGTATTACTATATATATAATGACAAGAAACAATATATATGTTTTTTTTGAAATTGTGTTAAATATTTAGTATTATGTAAATTGATATGTTTGACAAACATGTATGTGATTTTATTGTTTTGAGTAAATACATTTGAAAGCATCGGCCTGTTTCAATGAGTAACTTTGCTAAGAACTTCCCAACGATGTTCCTCGTGAAGAAGATCTACAAAACATATGGGTTCTCCGTGCAATAGTTTACGTCAAGAAGACTACGATAGGATGTGAGCAGTTTCGTTTCTTTACGATTGTTCACGAGTCAGGTATTATTTGGTTTCTTTTTATAGTCGGTGTTAATTTACTAAATTTGATATTAAGGTTTTTGCCTGACAACGCGTCTAAGAGCGAGTTCGGTTTACCATTTGTACCGTCCCAGGATCGATGTAATTTTGTTATATTTTATATAGTAGTTTGTGAACACTTACATCGACTTTGTATTTTATAATATGTACTGATAATTTTAATATTCTCTGAACACGTCGTCAGTTATTCTAGTTTCGTCGGAATTCGTGAAGCAGAGTTGTCGCACAATAGTCGGTATGCTGTAGAGCATCGCCGTGGTGGTCGCTGCAAAATTTGGTTTGAAGATAGTATCGACGCGCACTTTTACATTAAGTCAAGCTTTAAAATATTGTATTTTTTTTTTTTAGTTTTGGCATATGAAATTATTGTATTTATGTAATCGAAGGTGCATATGATATTTTCATATATTTTTATAATAATTGTATGATCCGTGGGATACAGATGGTATTGTCCTATATCTGACAAGCATCTATGTAATTTGATTGTCTTTAGTTAAACATTTTTCAATATCATCATTTTTGTACAGGTAAATTTGTTAACAACGTTTCAACGTTGTAACTCGATTAGTAGATCAACGATAAGTATCTTTTATCCTCGCGATGGACTTCACCGGGTAGAATACGCTCGGATGTGAGCAATTATACAACACGTAACGTTTATTCACTAGTCAGGTAAGTGGTTAATTTACGGTTGATATTGTTTTACAACACACGGTATCTTGGTAATCGTCAGACGACGTGCCTACGAGCGTGATCGCCTTTCGCTATATACGTCAACGATTACTTGTGTTTCGGCGGAATTCTCGATTCAAATTTGTCCTACCACCACCGTGTCGTTGTTTTTTTTGCCGCGCTATATAAATGTCACAATGGTGTTTCCAGGATATTTAAAGGGGGAGAATAAATTTAAAATCAATAAAATGTTACCATAACATACATGCACACACACACACACACACACACACACACCTACACACCTATACACACACACACACACACACACACACATATACATAATTGGCTCGATTGGCTTTATTTATTATAGTCCTCTTTCAAAGTTCCAACGAACCACGATTAACCGTCAACGTGTGTAGGACAAGGCGATCACGCTCTTAGACGCGTTGTCGGGCCGTTACTAAAATACCGAGTGTAGTAATACAATACAGACCGTAAAGAAAACCACATACCTGATTCGTGAACAAAGGTAAACGGGGCTGGAAATTGCTCACATCAAATCATGCTCAGCCATAATTTCTGCGGGCGTCCGGGCAAAAACAACGGGCGGTCAATTAAACCATTTGCAGATAGAGGCGGCGGCGGCGGCCGGACAAACGACTCGGTCTTTAATGTGCTTTTGCCGCGCGCGTTCATTCCCCCGCGTTCATGCCGCCACCACTGCGTACGATGATAGACCGGGAACGTCGTCGTGCACGTGTGTGTGTGTAAGTTTTCTCCCATAAGGCGATTCGGGGGGATATGGCCGAAACGCCAGCATCCAATTTATCTAATTGTTGAAGACTTCGTTAAGAAAACATGAAAAGAGGTGAGGGGATGGGGCGATGTGACGGAAAAATAAGAAGGAGGAAAATATAACCGCCGCCGCGTATAAACTGCCGTTACACAAAGTATGTGTCTTACTTTACACACCATCGACCTCTGCTCAGCATTACTACGCCTAGCAAAATATAATTGACAGTCTGAGTAATTGACATTTTATGTTTCATCGCATTTTAACAATAAATAAATAAAATCATTAATTAAATCGCATTTTTACAATAAATAAATATATCACCCTGTATCAATTGTAATTCGAAGATAGTGGGGAGTACAGAAGAAGGAAAGGGGAGGCTAGGAGAAAGAGTATTAAATTGGTGGGGGGTTGTGGTGGTGGGAAGTAAAGACATAAAATGTCCCATTGTGTTGCAGACTCGTATGCAAGCATTAGTTTTTTAAATTCGCACAACTTACGCCATTGCCGCGTACATTGCCCAATGATGCTTTACAACTAAACTATTATCGAAAATTTTTAAGAAGACGTGTCAACAAAACGGATACGATTTTCTCGACCACGAAACAGGAAACTGCCATCCACGGTTTACGTTTGGCCGATACGCGTGCACGGTCGGATCAAATCTACACCTATCGGTTTCATCGGTAAAGTTTGAAGTTCGGCTGCCGTCGCAGAAGACATCCCCAACGCGTGCACACGACATCTCGTGAATTGCGTGCACGTCTCGTGATGACCACGCGCCGCACTGCCGTAATACTAGACATTTAAAATTCGTATTATTGATTTGACGGCGTTCGGTTGTCCCCCGTTGTATACAAACGCACGTCCCGTAGAAAAATCGCCTCGTGAAAACTACAACGTTGTAATCCGTACACGTCGGACACCGTTCCCGGAAAATTAATCTCGTAACGTTCGTACGAACGTACTCCGGTAAGTTTTCTGACGACGTTTTCTCGCGATGAACCCGAGGGAAACTTCCGCGTATCCATCGTGCCGTGAGACCCTTTGATATTAAACGAAAAATACAACTTTTTTTAAAATATTAATAACGAACGAACCCATTTCCTAAGTAATAATCCTAGTCTAAAGTCACGACGAAAAGTCGTCGTCCGAAAACATAATTCAAACAGGTTTGGAAATCGTGCACGTTGAACCATGATTTTCTACACGCGAAATAGAATCCGAAACAAAGAACACCGGCCGATGGCGTTCGAATGAAATTCGTTTTTCATTAAATTCGTCCACTCCTCATTGGCGTGACGTCAACATGAAGAACTAGTTCGGTTTTTTAAAACCACTGGTTACAACGTCGACAAACGGTATGTTTTTAAAACGACGACAAACGCGATATGTTGTTGTGTTGCAAGACGCGTGTCCGCCAGAACTTCATTCGCTTTTACAACGATACACGTCGAAGAGTTCGATAATTTCTATTTAATATAATTCGATCATTTTACGGGACTCCGTACATGATACCGTCACAATAACACCGTATGATAAACCTGTGTGTATACGCGCGAACATTCGACAACCGAATGTTTTGCTCAATGATTGTTTTACGTACATACGCGTTACCTCATTTGATTCGGTAAAAGCAGATTTTTGTATGATTCATATAAGTACATAATTATTAATGTTATTATTATTATTATTATTATTATTATATTATTATTATTATTATTATTATAATTATATAAACGCGTTCAACGAATGTTACGTATTTCCAAATAGAAATACACACGATATACGCCGATCGCACTTTATTCTATTTCGTCGAAACGGTACATAGTATTCGTTATTATTATTATTACACTTGCCGTCTCGACGAGGCGTCGAAATATTTTGAAAATTACAAGTCAGAGATCTGTGGATGGTGGCCCTAATGAATTGTTCTGACGTAGGTTTTCGAAAGTGTTTTTATTGTTTTGAATCCGATGTATTCGAAAAACGATTACGAGCTGGTATTACATTTCGTGCTTTCGAAAATATAAAAAGTATCCGTGTATGAATATACTTAACAGTTTTTTTTTTGGTTTGCTACCGGAGAATAACGCGTGTAAATATAAACGGAGCACTCACCCTAAAAAAACAAGTACCCGAAAACAAAAAAAAATAAACGTAATTGTAAAATAATTGCGCTTTAATCGTTTAAAACGATTAGCTTTAGATCCGAAATCATAATATATTGTTCAAAACTATTGGTTATACGTTAGTTTGCTGCTTGTTATACGTTGTGTGTTTAAACTCGCGGGACCGTACTCGAATATTTAGACGTACAAAAATAAACTTTTCATTAAATCGGATCAGACGAATATATATAACTCTTTATAATAATGTTAAACGCATTAAAATATATATATATATGTATAAATACGTTAATTGTCAATTATCGAAGCTAAAAAGCGTATAAGGCAAAAACCATTCGATAAAATGTATCGAGTATATGATTCAAATGCAAGTTTATAACAATAATTTGTTTCACGGCGATCATCATCATCATTTGTTTCATCCGCCAATTATGATACGTGATTGTAAATAATATTACGAGTTCATGCAACGCTGTGGTCATGTGCTATAGATTTTATTTCGGAAACCTCAACCGTGAACGCAGGCTGTCGAACACGTGTTACCACATTCGGTATCGACCCTTAAACATAAACCAAATAAATAAAAATGCGATTTCGTCCAATCGATAGACCTACAACCGCTACCGACACGTTGAATAATTAACGAACGACCAATTATTTAATACGTTTACGTGCGACGAATATATATTTTGTAATGCGTACAACAAGTAACTCGAAAAGCGGTTTTTCTGAAATCGAACTCTCGAACATATGTATCCTAAGCCGAAAAACGCGACGCAAACGAAAACCGATGGAAAAAGTAAAGTGTCTTCCGAATACGATATTGACCGTCTCTTTGACCCGCAAATATTCGACGAGATTTCGTTTTTTTTTCTTTTGTCTAACCTTAAACCGAGATAAAAGTGACGGCGATTCCAAGGGGGGAAGGGGACATTTTCGATTTGCAGACTGCGTCGCTTATGTCACTAGGGCGTACGGGTTTCGGTGGACGGCGATTACGACGGCGATAGTGGCGAACACGCGCGCGCACGAAATCACCACACTAACCGTTACCGCTATTGCACTTTTGGGAATATTTAGCGCGACTAATTCGTTCGTTTTTATCGTCGCGAGACTTGTACTGTAACGTTATACTATTACACAGTTATTCGCCACACGCGATAACAACGAGCCAAATACGGTCACGCGTAAACGGAACCGATTACCCGTCCGAATATCGTCGTAGGGGGAGATGCGTTTTTTCTCAATAAATACGAATCGTGTACGAACGTGTGTGTTATCAATTACACCGTCATAGGAAATGTATGGCGTTGCCATTGCTACGACGCTAAAGGCAATACACCATATAATAGGGGAAACGACATTTCGTGAACGAACGGTGGCAAAGGGAACGCATCTTACGAGTATGCGATTCGACACGTCATTTCCGTGACCGATTCGAATTTGATTTAACTGAAGAATTTCGAGTACACGAACCACGCGCGAAGCCATCCCGATTAAAACACAGTAAGCGGGTAGACAACGTCACTTGTGCCGACCATTTTCAACGACAACTATCCTCGAGGCATTGTATGCGTTCGATATACATATTACGAATAGATTTTAAACGCACTGTCCCGTAAGAAAACTGCTTCTACATACACATATTCATTTCGCCTTTACGTACAATTCACGTCTATAAATATTTCTTAAATTTAAATCAAATGTCTGCGAATGCCTCAAGTAACTTTGTACTATTATGTTGATCTTTAATAGAATTTTATTCAATCGAATGGTATCTTCATTTGAATGGACGCATTCATGATACTATTTAAAAAGTTATAACACACAAACACACACACACACACACACACACCCACACACACACACACACACACAAACACACACACATACACACACACATACACACACACAAAGCTCTAGTTCTCCAATACATTCAATTGTTCTCTGAGAACGTTAAATTCTAGGTAGATCTAGTACAGTATTATTTACCTTTTCAAAGTATTTATCGAGTTATGCAACTGTCTGAGATTTTTTTTAATCGAAATTGTCATTCTTTGCACCAGCGCAACAAACCTGCAGACCAACGAGTACATTCAATGTCAAAACCGACAATAGTATGAATTGTTTAACCAATTCTTTACGCCATCATGTAAATATTATACCTGCTATATAATTCTTGGTGCTTAAAATACGTTTAAGTATATCACACACTTAAAAAGAATCGAAATTATGTCATGCTATGTAACCATATATGTATTGAACAAATACATTATTTCTCTCTCTCACACTCTCTATTTTTTTAATTACAATCATAATTATTGTACAATACTTACCGCAAACAGGTTTCGTTAGTAAATAGATGTGTGCTTATCCATTTACAGTAATTTATGCTACGATTATTTTACCAGTATTCAACAAGTATATGCAAGTATATGATAGGTTATAATACATAATAGGTCAGTAGCGTGTTTCCAATATGATTTTCATTTATACACGATCCTTGCAAACGCTCAACGACGGGTAAAGCATCGATATAATAAATAATATAATAATAATAATAATAATAATAATAACAATAATAATAACATAATAACAACAACAACCACACCAACAACAACAACAACAACAACAACAACAACACCAACAACAACACCAACAACAACACCAACAACAACACCAACAACAACACCAACAACAACACCAACAACAAACACCAACAACAACACCAACAAACACCAACAACAACACCAACAACAACAACAACAACAACAACAACAACAATAACAACAACAATAACAACAAAAAGAATAAAATAATAATAATAATATAATAATAACAATAACAATAAAAAAAAAAATAATAATAATAATAATTAATAATAATAATAATAATAATATGAAAACGTGTGTGTGTGTGTGTGTGTGTGCTATGTATGTTATGGTAACATTTTATTGATTTCAAATTTATTTTCCCCCTTTCAATATCCTGGATACGCCATTGTGACATTTATTTAGCGCGGCAAAAATAAATTTGCGCGCGGCAAACATACGTAGAGGACAAACGCTAATATTTATTCATTTAAGTGCGTTAAGATATCGTTTTTCAACGATTCGTCTCGCGTCCACCACCGCAAACTGTACAACGATACGGTGGTGGTGGGACAACTTTGAATCGAGAATTCCGCCGAAACACAGGTAATCGTTGACGTATATAGCGAAAGGCGATCACGCTCGTAGGCACGTCGCCTGACGATTACCAAGATACCGTGTGTTGTAAAACAATATCAACCGTAAATTAAACCACTTACCTGACTAGCGAATAAACGTTACGTGTTGTAAAATTGCTCAAATCCGAGCGTAGTCTACCCGGTGAAGTCCATCGCGAGGAGAAAATATACTTATCGTAGATCTACTAATCGAGTTACAACGTTGAGACGTTATTAACAAATTTACCTGTACAAAAATGATGATATTGAAAAATGTTTAACTAAAGACAATCAAATTACATAGATGCTTGTCAGATATAGGACAATACCATCTGTATCCCACGGATCATACAATTATTATAAAAATATATGAAAATATCACATTCGCCTTCGATTACATAAATACAATAATTTCATATGCCAAGACTAAAAAAAAAAAATTATAATATTTTAAAGCTTGACTTAATGTAAAAGTGCGCGTCGATACTGTCTTCAAACCAAATTTTGCAGCGACCACCACGGCGAACTGTACAGCATACCGACTATTGTGCGACAACTCTGCTTCACGAATTCCGACGAAACTAGAATAACTGACGACGTGCTCAGAGAATACTAAAATTATCAGTACATATTATAAAATACAAAGTCGAAGTAAGTGTTCACAAACTACTATATAAAATATAACAAAATTACATCGATCCTGGGACGGTACATATGGTAAACCGAACTCGCTCTTAGACGCGTTGTCAGGCAAAAACCTTAATAACAAATTTAGTAAATTATCACCGACAGTAAAAAGAAAACAAATAATACCTGATTCGTGAACAATCGTAAAGAAACGAAACTGCTCACATCGTATTGTATTCTTTTTGACGAAAACTATTGCGCGTAGAACCCAATGTTTTGTAGATCTTCTTCACGAGGACCATCGTTGTGAAGTTCTTTGCAAAGTTCCTCATTGAAACATGTCGATGCTTACAATAGTTTTTACTCGAAACAATAAAATCACACACATGCTTGTCAAACATATCAATTTACATAATACTAAATATTTAACACAATGTTAAAAAAAATCTATACATTGTTTCTTGTCCTTATATATGTAGTAATACAAAAAAATATAAAAAAGGAATTAAAAGATTAAATGGTGAAAGGAAAAATAATTGGGAGTATGAAATGATTTGAACTAACACGAGTCAAGGGGTGTGAATTCGAGAACCGTCAATAAGAAATAAAAGCAATAATATCATGCAAGTATAAAATAAGTTTATTACCTTTTTTGTCGTCTCGAAGATTTGCCTGTCACGGATTTCAACTCTTGCGGACAATTTTTTTATTAATTAAGGTAATAACTTGTAAATCAAACAGAATATGAAAATGAAAGGTTGGGATGCCGCCTTTGACTTGATGCAAAGTCAGCGCCAAGAAATAAAAACAACTCAAAAAACGATGATTTCCACGTTGTAAGAAATTAGAGTCGCGTAATTTCGGAAAACCGATCTGTTGAGTCGTTCTTGGTAAGTGTGCGTATACTCTCAGGTAGACAGAGACGGTCTGTCTGTCAGGTGGACAGAGACGATCTGAGTGCCCTCTGAAAGCTGGAGGGTGTATTCATCGATATTATTTGAAGGACATATACTAAGATTTCGGTCCCACAAGGTTATCGCTTATTTATTTTTCCATTTTCTGCGAATTTTGCGCAGTCTAAAATTTGTTCGTAGTGTCACAAATCTGCGACTTTTGTGTTCACCTTAATAAATATGTGTGATTCATTTCGTTCTTTCTTTTTTTCTCTTCTTCTTTTTTTTTATATATTTACTATTTCTGTTATCGAGTATAATATTCTTTTGTTTCTTTAATTAATTGTTTTATATTAAAAATCATATTGAAGTATGATAGCGAATTCTTCTTATGGGACTGAAATGTTTTATGTGTATTATACTAATATATAAAATACGCATTAAATTATATGTGATTATAAAATTACTATTATTGTTATTCCTATAGGGGATTTATGATCGGCGTTCCGAGAAAATTGAGCTCTAATCTATTTATTAAAATATAAACTAAACTAAGTGTTCATAATAAAAACTAATACTGAAGTAGTTGTTAAATATTACAAATTCATTTCCAAATAATTTTTGTTATGATATGAACGTATATTACATGCATTTGTTAAAGTATAATCTATAAAAGTTTATTTTCTTTTACATGGTCTCAGTTATGATATGAGTGCATATCATAACATATATAAAAGCACATAAATAACGCATTTCAAAATATTTGGACTTATCAACATCCACGAGCTCTACAACAACCAGGCAGGTATGCGACAATGCCGATTCGCCATTTTTGGCGAAACACTAGTACCCGTCGACGTGTTGTAAAGACAGTCAAGTCCGAATCGTACGGTCGTTAATTTTCATTGAAAACTAACAAGCGCAAAACAAACACACGTCGACGACAAGACACTAGATTTTTTTTTTTGCATGCTACGATATCGTAATTCGGCAAATTTGTACGTGTCCATCGCCTCAGTTTTTACAACAACCAGGCAGGTATGCGACAATGCCGATTCGCCATTTTTGGCGAAACACTAGTACCCGTCGACGTGTAGAAAAGGCAGTCAAGTCCGATTCGTACGATCGTTAATTTTTATTAAAAACTAACAAACGCAAGAAAACACACGTCGACGGCAAGACACCATATTTTTTTTTTTGCATGCTACGATATCGTTATTCGGCAAATTTGCACGCGTTTAGTTTTGTAAATTTTAATGATATGCACTCATATCATAACTGAAACCATGTAATAAAAAATAAACTTTAATAGATTATACTTTAACAAATACATGTAATAATATACGCTCATATCATAACCAAAATTATTTGGAAATGAATTTGTAATATTTAACAACTATTTCTGTATTGGTTTTTATTATGAACACTTTTTTTAGTTTATATTTTAATAAATATATTAGAGCTCAATTTTCTCGGAACACCGATCATAAATCCCCTATAGGAATAACAATAATTGTAATTTTATAATCACAAATAATTTAATGCGTATTTTATAAATTAGTATAATACACATAAAACATTTCAGTCCCATAAGAAGAATTCGCTATCATACTTCAATATGATTTTTAATATAAAACAATTAATTTAACAAACAAAAGAATATTATACTCGATAACAGAAATAGTAAATATATTTAAAAAAAAATAAGAAGAGAAAAGAAGAAAGAACGAAATGAATCACACATATTTAATCAGGTGAACACAAAGGTCACAGATTTGTGACATTACGAACAAATTTTAGACTGCGCAAAATTCGCAGAAAATGGAATAATAAATAAGCGATAACCTTGTGGGACCGAAATCTTCGTATATGTCCTTCAAAAAATAACGATAAATACTCCCTCCAGCTTTCAGAGGGCACTCAGATCGTCACAGTCCACCTGACAGACAGACCGTCTCTGTCTACCTGAGAGTATACGCATACTTATCAAGAACGACTCAACAGATCGGTTTTCCGAAATTAGGTGTCTCTAATTTCTTTCAACGTGGAAATCACCTTTTGAGTTGTTCTTTATTTCTTGGCGCTGACTTTGCATCAAGTCAAAGGCGGCGTCCCAACCTTTCATTTCTTATTCTGTTTGATTTACAAAGTTATTACCTTAATCAATAAAAAAAAAAAAATTGTTCGCAAGAGTTTAAATCCGTGACAGGCAAATCTTCGAGACGACAAAAAAGGTAATAAATTTATTTTATACTTGTATGATATTATTGTTATTTCTTTTCACCATTTAATCTTTTAATCCCCTTTTTATATATTTTTTGTTTTACTACAAAATGATCATGGACCGTAAAGGAAACCACATACCTGACTGATGAATTAACGAAAATGGGTCGCCAATCTGCTCATATCCGTTCGTTGTCAGTCTCACGAAATCCACTGTGTCGAGAAACGATTCCATTCGTACATCTACTACAAAAGTTACTAAGTTTAGAAAAACGTAATACATTTTTCGATGCAAAATACTGATATTGTTAAATGTTTCAACTCGTAACATTCTACATAGATGCTCGTAAGACATGTGACAATACTTTTTGTATTCCATAGATCATAGTAATATTATTTAAAACCCCAAAGACCATAGAATTATTAAATAAAAATCATACGCAATGCGCCCACGTTTATACAACAATTTTAACCGCCATTATAAAAAAAAACCATATATTATTGACTGACGTTATATATAAGTACGCTACAATTTTGTATTTCGACATATTTCCATGCGTTCATCGCCGCCACCTGTACAACTACCAGGCGGGGATTCAAATACGCTTAATCGCAAACTCCGTCGAAACACTGGTAGACGTCGACGTGCATTAACGACAAAAAGTCCGATTCAAACAGTCGTCAGTTTTCATGTTCGCGGCATGAACACGTCGACGACAATCGACAAGATATTTTTTTTAACACGTAAAATGTTCTATTTCGACAAATTTTCTCGTGTCCACCGCCGCCAGGTGTACAACAACCCAACGGTGGTATGATAACGCAGAATCGCCAAATCCGCCGAAACATAAGTAACCGTCGACGTCCATAGGAAATACTAGGATTATTAGTTTAGAATTCTGTATGCATAACAAGTACATAAATGTAATTAATTATACATTATATATATTTATGTATATATATATAACATTTTTAATTAAATATATAGAAAAATAAAAAAAATAATTAATGTATTAGAGTATTGAAAATTTAAATTATCCTAATAATATTCAATTACAAAACTGTTTGCGTATTTATAGTTATAATATATGTATTCGATTAAAACTCATTAAAAAGCTATAGCATATAAATCTTAATTTGGCCTATGTTTTGCAAAGAGTATAGAGAAAATCATTTATAGGACGGGTGTTGAAACAACCAAATTTAAAAAATGTACAGAAATATTATAAAATAGTTATACGATTATAGAGTTATTATGAGAAAAAAACTAAAATACATAATTAATGTACATTTTAACACTTGTTAATTACGACTAGATGTAACTCGTGTGCCTTTAACAGATGGAATTCTCATAGACATCATATTATATTACATTGCTGTATAAATATACATATTATAGGCATGCGAATACCTGATAAATAGTTGGGTTGCGAGAGTCTCACAAATAATTCGTACGATTTATAAATTGATTATTATAATAATAATGATTGATCTTGTATAAGTCATCAATAGTTTTATACAAATAATGTTCACATTAAAAAAAAAATTCAAATAAGATGAACTCTCTAATATGTACATTAACAACATAAACCCATACACAACATTATAAATTGAAATACAATCGACAATATATACATTAATAACTTAAAATCTATGTAAAGCATCATAAAAATTAACATGACTAACATTACCTACTAAGAGATTATATTTATTATTTAAATTATTAGATAGTTCAAATTATCAAATAGCGTTACCACTAGTAATTCCCAGTTTGCGGAACTATCATAATCAACCGATTACTCATCACTTAATTGGATCGATATTGTATCATTTAAATTGATTATATTTAAATAACATAATGTGTCATATATACTAATATTTTACACATATACATTAAAGCCATATACAACACATTTTGCCAACATTCGTCACAAATATTACTGTATTGTACTAGTATAAAAAGTTATTATTATTTTTTTTTTTTTTACAAAAAATTATTAATAACGGTCAGCTCTAGTCGAATGAGTAGGAACACATTTTTCCGTGTTCACAGTCTGCCAAAATTAACGGTCCTGACCATCTTTGGCTTCTCCAATAACCACTGACGACCTTCATAATATGTGAAGGATGCAATCTCTGAGCATATTAATGTTTGGGGTATAAGAGGGTGATATGAAACTTGCTGATTTATTTATTTTAAATATACCTTATTATTATAACATACTACTATCAAGTCATACATTACATAGCGCTCATATGAGGAAACCCATTGGCGATGCCCATCGTCCATTTCGCCGTTACAATACTTATTGTTGTAATAATTTCTCATGTCTATTTCAGCATTAATAGACGAAATTTTGCTAATTAAGGACATAACAAATATTAGATATTCCCTATTAAAAATTTTCCCATATTCTCTGTCAGGACCAATTGTTGTACAAATGAAAAATTTTACACTCCAACGAATTCATACAATTAATAACATAATTGTCTATTTCATTTTTCTTTTTTAATTTAATTAAAACATTTTTGAAATGTACCGCCCTCCTGAAATATTGACTATGCAAAATAATTTAAATGTATATAAATGTATTGCAATTTAAAAAGGTTTAATTCCATTAAGTTTGTTTCGAGAAATGGTAATGTTAGGTTTACGCGTCGGCGTCGGGTGTATGTCAAAAAACGAATTTGTAACAAGATAATAAATAATGTCATGGAAAAACATATTATTTTTCTTCTTTTAACGATGGGTAAAATGTTTGTGTTTACGTAGGAGAAAGTGATATTTTTATATCTTTATGTAATAATTGTAGGATCTGTGGATACGAAAAGTAATATCATATGGTTGACAAGCATCTATGTAGAATGTTTGGAACTGAAACATTTTGCAATATCAAAATTTTGCATCGGTAAATTTCATAAAAACGTCTCGACATAGTAACTGTTGAAGAAGATGGGCATCGCCCGATAGAGTACGAACGGATGGGAGCAGTTAACGGCCAGTTTACGTTTGTTCACGAGTCAAGTATGTAGATTTTTTTACGGTCAGTGTTAATTTACTGTACACCGTATTTTGATAGTAATTCAACAACGAGTTTACGAGTGAGTTCAGTCAGCCCCTCGTACCATCCCAGGTTCGATTTAATTGTTGTTTATAAAAAAGTTATATATTAATAATCCTAGTATTTCATGTGCACATCGATGTTTACTCGTATTTCGCCGGATTTAGCTATTCAGCGTTAACACACTACTGTTGAATTGTTGTATTTGTAAAACAAAGCTGGGGCGGTGAACGCGAGAAAATTTGTCGAAATACGGAATTTTACGCGCTTAAAAAAAAAAAATTAGTCGCTTGTCGTCGACGTGTATTGGTCGTGTGCTGGTTTTTTGTTTTTAATTAGCGTATAAATTTTTTTGTTTTCATGAAGTCGAACGTGCACATGATATATTTATAAATTATTTGAATTATCCGTGGGTTAAAAAATATATTGTCATATGTTGAGCAAGCATGTATTTAATTATATTTTCTCGAGGTTAATTATTTAGCATTATCAGCATTTTGCTTCTGGAAAATTTGTTAACGACTACTCAACGTAGTTACTTTTAAATTTAATTAAAACATTTTTGAAATGTACCGCCCTCCTGAAATATTGACTATGTAAAATAATTTAAATGTATACAAATGTATTGCAATTTAAAAAGGTTTAAATCCATTAAATTTGTTTCGAGAAAGGGTAATATTAGGTTTACGCGTCGGCGTCGGGGGTATGTCGAAAAACGAATTTGTAACGTGATAATAAATAATGTCATGGAAAAACATATTATTTTTCTTCTTTTAAGGACGGGTAAAATGTTTTGTTGACGTAGGAGAAAGTGATATTTTTATATCTTTATGTAATAATTGTAGGATCTGTGGATACGAAAAGTAATATCATATGGTTGACAAGCATCTATGTAGAATGTTTGGAACTGAAACATTTTGCAATATCAAAATTTTGCATCGGTAAATTTCATAAAAACGTCTCGACATAGTAACTGTTGAAGAAGATGAGCATCGCCGGATAGAATACGAACGGATGGGAGCAGTTAACGGCCAGTTTACGTTTGTTCACGAGTCAAGTATGTAGATTTTTTTACGGTCAGTGTTAATTTACTGTACACCGTATTTTGATAATAATTCGACGACGAGTTTACGAGTGAGTTCAGTCAGCCCCTCGTACCGTCCCAGATTCGATTTAATTGTTGTTTATACAAATTTATATATTAATAATCCCAGTATTTCATGTGCACATCGATGTTTACTCGTATTTCGCCGGATTTAGCTATTCAGCGTTAACACACTACTGTTGAATTATTGTGTCTGTACAACAAAGCTGCGGCGGTGAACGCGAGAAAATTTGACGAAATACGGAATTTTACGCGCTTACAAAAAAAAAAAAAAATACTGGTCGCTTGACGTCGACGTGTATTCGTCTTGTACTCTTTGATTTTTTAAGAAGACCAACGGCCTGTCTAATAGGACTTTTCTGTTCCTAATACATGTCGGCGGTTACTAGTGATTTATCGGATATGAAGATTCGGCTTGTCGCACCACCGCTTGGTTGTTGTACAGACTTAGGCGGTGGACGCGATCAAACTGGTCGAAGAACG
>CM032351.1:5000622-5018086 GCA_019022885.1 Schlechtendalia chinensis | reverse complement strand
CTAAGATTAAGTGCTGGTAGATAAAGTAAAGAGAAGCGTCATGTCTATTGTGCGATAAAACATTTCCAATGAGGTTGAAAGGTAAATCCTATAAGACTGTAGTGAGATCAACTATATTGTATCTTAAAGAATGTTAGGCGATTGACAAGAAAATAGATCAGAGAATAAGTGTAGCAGAGATGAGAATACATAGATTGATGAGTGGAGTGACAAGAGAAAACAGAATAAGGAATAAATATGTTAGAAGAAACATATTCTTGTATAAGAATAATATAAGCATCGATCGTAGATAAGATGAGAGATAATAGACTTAGATGGTGTGGTAATGTTAAGAGGAAAGAAATTTCGATAGCTGTTCAAATGGTTATGGATATGAATGTTGAACGAAGAAAAGGAATATGAAAACCGAAGAAGAAGTTGTTGAATACGATTGGGTGTGATATGAGGACTGCTGGTGTGTGCGTAGATGATGTGGGAGATCGTGTCAAGTGGAGGTTTAAGACACAAGTGGTTGACCCCAAATAGCTGGGATAAAAACGAGGTAGAAGAAGAAGAAGAAAAAAAAGATGAAAATTAGAAGTAGAAGAAGAAGAAGAAGAAGAAGAAAAAGAAGAAGAAGAAGAAGAAGATCATATTACTGTTCGTGACAGTTCCAATTATATTTTGAACTGATATGCTCTCCCTACCACGCTTCAAGAAACACGCATGCGAGGATACGCGAACGGGCCGGTGAGTTTCAGTACACGTTTGCAAGTCAACGAGTGCCTTGTGTCTCCTCTTTTTTCCTCCATCATCACGGACGCGTTTCATGTGAGGAGATCTAGTCTGTTGAATTTGCACAGCCGAAGACATCAGAGACTCAGAAGGGCTTGCTGTATACTCTGGTTTGGAGCCTTCGGAGTATTCGTCGTGATAGCTCTGTCACTTATCGAATACTGGTGTCTTGATTTGTGGTGTGATCAAGATCTGCGCTAGTGGAAGTATTTCGAGCGTCTGACCGTTTAATTTCTAAGTCTGGTTGGTGCTGTTGGTCGTGGTCCGGCTGCAATTGCGGAGTGCTCGTCGTAGGGTCATTATATTTAATTTCTTCCATCCATCATAGTAACTGTAATATCTTCTATGTTTGAATATCGATATGTTTGAATATCGATATGTTTATATATATATATATATATTAAGTACGCCTAAGTTTTATGTTTTATTATTATTCTATACACTAATTGTAATTGCTCGATTCGATGAAGGCACGAGTCATTTCCGTCAACTATTTCAATAAAGAATGGCAACGGCAAACAATTACAATCATAATAACGCGATTTTTGGTTATATTCTTACTAACTATTAAATCATGAGAACCTTTACCTTCATAAATTACTATAGTTTTATTATCTAAAAAATAATATATTATAATATTGAGATAAAATAATTATCAATGCTTATTATTAAAAAGAGTAAAAATACTTTCGAATTCAAATAATATAACGCTCCTTGATAAATCTTTAGTATGTAATTTTTATTATTTTTGTTTGTTCACATTTATGAACACATGCAGTTTTATTAAACACAGTCAACACCAATTTTCATGATAATATAATCATAAAAGAAGATTTAAAGAAATCTAATATCATTATAACTATCATAATTACTTAAAAATATATAGTCAGAATTTTTCAAACATTGCAACTAAATATATTTAAATGTTGTTTATTTGACAACTTTTTTTAATATAATTACTTACGAACTAATGTTTATAGATAGTTTAGATTTAGAAATACAAATATTATACATGTATGTAATTTTTCTTATTACTATTAATAACTTTTTCTAATTAATACTGTTAGTTATATTCGGCTATGTAATATAATACAAGAATAAAATAAACTTAATTAACATTTATTATTTTTTACTATTCCTTTCTTTAGAATATAATGCAATATAATATAAAGATTAACTAATTATACAACAATTACTAATTATAATAATAATGATAGATAAATATGGAGTTTACATCAATTTAACAGTCTTAATAGAGTTTAAACAAATATGTTTCAATTTATAGGTTAAAAAATGTCTGTTACATACTCATATAATAGAATGCAAATTTGAAATTGTATTTTCGATTTCTTTCTGTAAAATAATAAATAATTAAAATATGTATTTTTTTTTTTTTGCTCTAGTGTTAAGATAATAGCAGCTAATCAAATAAAAATGAATATTGTATGTTATATATTACGTTACTCTTCGAATCCATATAAATTATATATGATATAAAGTACTTGATAATACTACTGTAATAAAATATGCTTCAATGCATGGCTTTTACTTGGAGAGACTTCTAATCATTTTTGAGAATGCAATCAGTACGTATTTCAAACTAGATAAATCTCCTAATGACAATTTTGCAATTCATTCGTCATTGTTACTTACTTTTACTCTATTAACTTATTATTTTATAAAAATATATATATATCAAAAAAAATAAAAAATAAATATAAAAAAAAGCCAATGAGTATTACGTTGATTACAGAAAAATGAAAATATAAATGTTGTTTTATGTGTGTTCATTACTACCGATTTCGACAAAATATCATCATCAGGTTAATACATATAAAATATAATAACTGAGGAATAAATTAAAAGTAAAATTATTTAGAAAAAAATGCATATAGAAATTAGATAGAAATTACATATAGAATATTATGAATATTACAATAAAAAGACATGGAGTTAGAAGAAAAAAATATAATAATAATATATCAAAAATCAAAGAAATTGTGTATATAATGAAAGCAACTATGGTGTGATGTTAATATTATCTAATATAAATTGATATAGAATATTATTTTTTAAATCTGTTTGTATATTTAAGATATTTTTTAATTTATTGTGTTTAATTTCTTTATAAATATGTAATTATTACAAAATAAAATCGATATAAATATTATGTTGTATGTTTAAAATTTCTAAATCATTATCTATATTAAAAGTAACAAAATGATCATTTTCTAAAACATGTTTTGCAAAATTTAAATTTGAATTAATTTTTTTAAATTTTATTTCAGAGATGTGTTCTTCATATCTTGTATTAAAATTTGATTTTAATACAAGATATAAAGAAACCTAACGTATTCAATGTGAGGAGATTTAGTTCGTGGAATTCGTACAGCCGCATATTACATCGGAGACTGGGGAGGGCTCGTTGTGTACTCTGGTTTGGAGCCTTCGGAGTATTCGTCGTGATAGCTCTATCACTTATCGAATACTGGTGTCTTGATTTGTAGTGTGATCAAGATCTGCGTCAGTGGAAGTATTTCGAGCATCTGACCGTTTAATTTCTAAGTCTGGTTGGTGTTGGTTCCGGTCCGCGACGTTGGTGCTGTTGGCCGTGGTCCGGCTGCAATTGCGGAGTGCTCGTCGTAAGGTCATTATATTTAATTCCTTCCATCCATCCTGAAGTAACTGTAATATCTTCTATGTTTGAATATCGATATGTTTATATATGATATATATATGTGTGCGTGTGTGTGTTTTCTTTTGTGTAAATTAAGATATTGATAAGTTTGTTAACAGCGAGTGCGATTTCTTTGTAAAAAAAAAAATCTATTGTTTGTAACATCTTTATATATATAACGTACGTTTATGTTTTATGTTTTATTGTTATTTTATATACTAATTGTGATTGATCGATTCAATGAAGGCATGAGTCATTGCTGTCAACTGTTTCAAAAAGAACGGCAACGGCGAACAATTATTATAATGTGTTTGTACGTTCTGAATTAACACTGTTCATTTTAGTTTATTGTTTCGATACAACTATACTATCTATCATTTTAAGAAAAATATTGTTTGTACATTACAATAGCGACACTTATCGAGCACCAGTATAAATACAATTTTAGTAACCGAATTTTCCTAAACTATGGGCTATCTGTGGATTCTATAATCAATGGTAATACATACGGAATATTTTTCTTATTTTGCTTACTACTATTAAAATAATGTATTAATATGATTCAATATTATCTTTTAGTTGTAAATAAATATGCTGCTTTTCATCAAGTATTTGCAAAAATTGTGTGTTGTTTCATAATAATCATCATTATGAAGGTTCCCTCTACACAGTCACTTTCTTGTTTATTTATTTATAACTTACAGTAATTTTCATTACATATATGTATATACAAGAATATCATAATTTTTATATTCAATTTTATCAATATTCAGTAAAGTCTACTAAGTTACCATTAATTATTAATGATTTATATGTGATTTAATTCTCTGGTCCTCTATTTATTTTTTATACATTATTTTATGTATATACATATACAGTCGAATCCGCTTAATTGGGACACATCGGGCGGTAACCTATTTGTCCCCATTATCCGACTGTCCCGATTAACCGATTAACTAATAAATCGTAAAACTAATAACTAATGCACTTTTGTTGTCGTTTAATTTTTCCCATTGTTCACGAATAGCTTTTTCATTATTTTTCAATCGGCTTAGTACCGATTTAGACGTGCCTATTAACTTTTCTAACTTACGAAGACTAGTATTATGAGGTTGAGCCTTAATTTTATCTAGTATAAAATTTTTTTCAACCAACGTTAAATCTTTACAAGACATAATTGTTACGTATTAACACAAACTGGGATCAATAAAAACACACATACGTTAATACACAGAGACGAAAAACCGTAAACTAAAGTTTTTCGATATTGTAGTTGACTCTTATCGTGATATTAAAAGATAAAGAAATGATTGACATAAAATACAATGTACATTATCATAATTCTGTACATTGTACATATACGTACGTGTATAAAGTATAATAAAGCCATAAAGATTAGATAATTACAGTTTCAATAAGAAAGTAGATAATTTAGGTCAGAATATTTAATTAGATGCTTTTATTTATGTCCCTTATAACCGATGGTTTGTCCCCGATAAACGAATTTAAATTCCCTTAAACGAATACATTTGTTCGGGACTATGTCAATTTGTCCCCATTAAGCGGTTGTCCCCTTTATGCAGTGTCCCAATTAAGCGGATTTGACTGTATATATATACATAATTTTGTTTTTTTTTAATGATAAAATTGGCTGTCAAATACTACTATTATTGATACTTTTAGCCATAATTTTTAAGTTGTATGTTTTCATTAAATTTTTAATATTTTAATAAATAAACACAAAATATGATTTTCTATGCTATTTTCCATAAATATGAAAAGAAAATTAGTTATATAGCTTACACAACATAAAACAAAATTCTTTTAAATCAAGTATATAAAAACATACAATTACATAAAATATTGCTTAAGTTATAAAACTTACATTGGGTCTTCCGAAACTGTTGGTTTAATTTATCTACATAAAATATACAATAATGTAAAGCCTTAAATTATAACTTCTTTATGTGGATTTGTAAATAGTAAATTAAAAAGCACATAAGTTATATATTCTCACCATACGAAAAATTTATAATTATTATTTCATTAAGTTTAGGAGAAACCCAATAATTGTACAATTGTCCAAGGACGTATTGTTTTATTTGATTAGAAACTTTAAGTTTTGGAACAGAATAATTTTGAACATCCTAGTGGAAGAGGATATTTCACACTATTACCATATAAAAATACACTTATCTTTATACTAAACCTTACTTTTACATTTTTTAATATCTGAAAAAAAAGAAAAAGGAAAAATATTAAGATTAAAACAATACCATAATTTAAAAAATTATCTTCTAATAACCAGTGCCGGATTTAACCATTGTGCCGCCTTAAGCACAAAATAAATTGCCGCCTTTTAATATAAATATTTTTCTAGTCTAAAAAATGTTATTAAATCATACAATTATTGTTTTTTCTTTATTACTTAAAATTTTAATGATGAAAAATAAAAATATACAGCTGTTATAAAAATGCATACATATACATTCATATAAAATATGGTAGTAATAAATACTTAAATAGTTAATTATTATATTCAAAATTAAATAGTTAATGTCTAGTACTCATCGGCTTTCTGCGCGACTTTTGAGTCGCAAAATCATCTATTATGGCATCGAAGTCCATTTTGTTCACTAGTTCAGTTTCAATTGCCAATAAACTCAATGAATTTACTTTATCCCCTTCCATACTTGCTCTCAAATAATTGTTTACACGTTTTAACGTAGAAAAAGACCTCTCGGCTGAACAATTAGTTATTGCCATATATAAAAGCATACGTAGAGCAATATCTACGTTAGGAAAAACTGTAACTAAATTATTACCGCGTAAGTGTATTGATAATTCGATAACTCCATCAATATTTGTATTAATACTTTGAAGATATGCTCGAAAATGAACACATTCACAAGCGAATGATTTTTCTAAATCATCGCTATAAAATTCTTGAAGCTTATTAGCTTTTTGAGTTATTTCTTCTGGTGAAAGTAGTATTAAATTAGTCAAAAAGTCATATTTGTCAAATATAGTAGTATAAGCAGCGCATCTTTTTTCAAGTTCACTCTTCACTCGGTCCAGTATGGTAAAATATGTTTCTATTCTTAACTTATCACTTCCAGTCATATGAACTTCATTTTCTCTTTCTCGTCTGCTTGAAGTTTGCGTTTTGTAGTCCTTACTTTATCAAACTCGTACTCTTCACTCTTTATTTTTTTTGTCAAAATTACATATTCATTAAAACATTTATCATTTCGAATAGATGTTATGAAGTTAATTAATGATTTATAAAGTTTGACACCTATCCCCAAATCTATGTATACTTTTTGAAGCTCTTTACTTGTGCTATTGAAACGCTCCAAAATTGCATTCCAAAATACAGTGATAAAAACTGTTTCAAAACGGTCAAGTTGACGTCTTAAGCCAGCTGCCTCACAACGCGTCGTCGCTTTTTCAAAATCATCTTCTTCTAATAAACTTAAACTTCTCATAATACCGTCATAGTTTTGATATAAGCTGAATAAATAAATATAAATGGAAGACCACGACTTCCCAGTTTTTTTATGACAGCAATAACCCGTTTCAACACATTTTTCCAATAATCTATTTCATTATTTATTTGAATACAGAGATCACTATCTATTCTCCCAATATTATTGCTCCTACGTAAAAATACTATTTGACAGTTAGTATGTTCCTTAGAGACTTCATGTTGTTTTACAATCTTAATAACGTTTCTCCAGTCCATTAAACCTTCTGTAGCAAGTATAGTAGAACCTCCAAACATTCGACAGGGAATACAAAATAATGCATTTTTACTACGAGAATAAATTAAAAATTTTCTAAGCTGTTGTTCTCCATTTAGAAGTTTCTGATAAAATACACTTTTTTTTAAGTATCGCGTTTTATTCCCAAACTCTAATTTTGTTGATAATAAATCATAGTCAATATTTTGTTTTATTTCTTTTAGTAATAAGCGATCAATTGTCAAATCATTAATTACCCATTCTGCAGGATCCTCGCTGATTAAATCGACTATTGGTACATCATCTTTTTCAGTATTATTATTTGAACAACTTTCTGAAGATGTGACGTTTTGAATATAAGTGATGTCCGTAGTACTAGTACCCGAGTTTGAAAAACTAGCGAGCGTTTTCTGTGTAGTTTCATAATTGTCAACTTCATTTAAAAAAATGGTTGGTTTAAAAAAAGAATCTATTTTTGGGATTTTTTGCACTAAGTTATTTAATTGATTTTTTTTTCTTCCGCGATTTTTTTATACTTATAGCCACTTAAACGTGATCGACCGTCACTCATTTTACTATAGTTTTATTAAAGATGTTACAAATAAAAATTTAAAAAATCTAATATTCATACAAATAAGAAAAGTGTGAACTTCGTCTGCATTAAAAAAAAATAACACCGAACACGATCGTTACTATAATACTATAGAACATGCCACATTATGAGCTCGTTCGCGATTGCATTGACTAATGATTGGGTTTTTTTTAATTGTGATTAGGTACAGATAAATACACAATCGTCAACCCATGTTATATAAATAACTTATTTTACGATCGTCGTATCCACTTGTTTACAACACGATAACGAAAAATTTATAAATAATGCAGCAATGCTATATAATAGAGCGATAAACTCTACGATTATGAAATTGAAAAACATAAAATATAAATATTACTATAATCCCGTTGGTGTGAAAACATTTTATAATTAGTTGCATTTATTTTAGTAAAAATGTAATATTAAAAATTATTTGCCGCCCTTGAGAAATTGCCACCCTAAGCACTAGCTTATAGTGTTTACTGGTAAATACGGCACTGCTAATAACCATATAAAATAATAGATAATTTCTTTTAAAATAGTTGCCACTGTTGCCTAATAATATACTAAATATTACATAAACTATTTTCTTCTTTTTCTTCATCATCAACTTAACGGTCCATTCAGGACCAGCGCTGTCATCAAAATCTCTCTTCATCTATCTCTCTGACATGCTAACGTCTGTAAGGTTGCGTTCTGATCTATCATTAATAAATTTTTGGTCACTACGTCAATCCATCGGGTTTTGGGTCGTCCTAGGGGTCTTGTTTTATTTATATTGTAAACTAACACATTTTAATTAAATGCCCATCTGCTCTCCATGCATGCCCGAACCATTCTAGCCATTTTTTCTTAATAAAGGACAGTATGTCTGGCTTATTGTATAGTCTCTTTATATTTTCATTGTTTCTTCTTTCATAGGTCTGTATTTCCGGATTAAAAATTGGTCCGTATATGGTTCGTAACACTTTCCTTTCGAACTTGATAAGTCTCCTGCTATCGCCTTTGGTAAAAGACTAGGTTTCACCAGCGTATGTTATTACAGATCAAACGTAACTATGATATAGTAATATCTTTGATTCTCTAGATAACAGCTTAGATCTCAGGGGTTCAATAATATTGAATTAACATCTATTTCCATTCGTGATCCGTTCGTCTATTTCTATATGCATATCATTTTTGTTATTAATGTTCACGCCTAAGTACTTAAAATTATCAACTTTTTTAAATTTATAATTATCAACTTCTATATAATCTATATTTGGTAGTCTTCTCGAAACGACCACTTACTTAGTTTTCCCCTCGTTTACATGCAGTCCTATTCCTTTACTGGCATTTATGAGCTTGGATGTTGCGTTGATGACTTCTTTTTTAGTTTCACCCATTACCATAATGTCATCTGCATACGTTAACATAACTTGATTATTGCTTATCTCCATCTTTCGGTCGTCATTTGTGTCCTTTATTATTTTTTCGAGAGCCAAGTTAAATAATGCGTGTTTACATAAACTATAATATATATATTTATAGTATAATCATTAGTAATGAACTATAATTTTAAAAGTTAAATAATTAAATGTGTGTTTTGTGCGATAAGAGAATTCCAATGAGGCTAAAAGGTAAGTTCTATAAGAGTGTACCAGCTATATTGTATAGTTCAGAGTATTGGGCGGTTGATAAGAAAATAGAGCGGAGAATGAGTGCATAAAATGAATAATACAACGAAATTATGTTTTATTGTATATTGTCCTAACTTAATGTAAATTATTATCAGAAAATATTTAAGACGATTGATATTATAATTAGTAATACGAACATAATTAATATTTTATTTCAAATAAAATCATCTCATAAATAATATTCTAACATACATACTTTTTAGTTTCAATTCTAAAGAATATAATCAATTAATATTGTTATATAATCAATGTAATTGTTAATAACAATTTTTAAGTTCTATAAGAGTGTAGTGAGACCCAGTGGCGGTTAAATCTAAGTATTGAGGGGAGGGGCAAACTCAAACTCAATAGTGAGCTAACGACCTCACCCCTCTCGATCATGGAGTCAACTTTTGCCACCTCACCATTATCGGTATTAGAAGTTTATGGCTCAAATTAATTATGGAAAATATGGATATTTTGGATATTTTGATTAAAAAAAAGATCCACATCCCCTTCCATTAACACTTTGTGATAAGGCCTGTTTTTAAATCCTCCCCTTTTTCAAAAGTTTAGGATAGGTATTTGATAATTTAAAATATGTATTTAGGTATTAAAAAGTACACCGGAATATATCATACACTTCTTTAAATTAGAAAAAAATTATTTTATACAAAATGAATATGAATGTACCTATTATTATATAATATGTAGCTAGTAGGTATTAAAAACGAATAGAATGTGACGAAAATTCCAGGAGGTGCGATCCACATATCGTCCTCTCTCCCCAGATAGCTGATATTAGCCTAACCAGCTTAATTGTATGGTTCGGAGTTTTGGGCGTTTGACAAGAAAATAGAGCAGAGAATAAGTGAGGCAGAGATGAGAATGCTTAGATGGATGAATGGAGTGACAAGAGAAGATAGAATAAGGAATGAATATGTAAGAGAAAGCATAGAAGTAGCATTGGTTATGGATAATATCAGAGAGAATAGACTTAGATGGTTTGGTCATATTATAAGAAGAAAATATTCGGAAGCTGTAAGGAAAATTATGGAAATGAACGTTGAAGGAAGAAAAGGAAGTGGAAGATCGAATAAGAAGTGGTTGGATATGATTGTGTGTGATATGAGGATTGCTGGTGTATGCGTAAATGATGTGGGAGATCGTGTCAAGTGGAGGTTTGGGACACAGGTGGCCGACCTCAAATAGCTGGACTAGAGGTGAAGGAGAAGAAGAAGAAATAATAAAATGTATGTATAATATTTTAGAAGTTTACGTAGAGTAGTATTAAATAAAAGTATAATATAATTTGATTGGGTCATCCACTACATTACAAATGTAAATTTTACTAGTAAAAAAAGTATTATACACATCATATTAAGCACTATAATCCACTTTTGTTATGTCTACAAATATTTACATGCAATTCATTTTAAAATGTTCTTTTAAAAAAACAATACTCTACACCAATGGTTATTAACTATTTTAGGGTCATGACCTAAATTCTCTCCGAAAATCTATCGTGACCCACAATTGTTTGAGTTGGATAAGTCTTAGAATCTATATAATTAAAAAAATTTTCTCGCGAGCCACCAAAAATTGATTCGGGACCCAATAGTGGGTCGCGACTAACAGTTTGAGAAACGCTATTCTACATCAATGAATGTTATTACCAGGAACTTGTTCATTGTAAAAATCTGAAAAATTAGAAAAAAATAATATTAAAATAAATTTAGTAAAATTAAAATTCAGCAACTATTATCTGATTGATAATTTCATAAAATGTGAAATTTTCTTTAATTTCAAGTCATTATAATCGTTAAACTTATAGGCCATTTCATTAGCTTAGATAATCCATTATTACCATTACAGTAGTGTCTTATAGTTTTAATATTGTCTAAAAATAAGATAAAAATTTAATAAAAAAAAATCTGCTCAAATGAGTAAGTTGTATATAAATTTTGTAATTTTATTACTATTTTACATTTGAGAGCAATTAAAATACATAAATTATTATAATTAATAAATATATTAAATATTGTTAAAATATTTAAGTATATATGACTAAGCTTGCATAACAATTTAATAATCTTCTCTTTGAAAATATTAACATGTCGACTATTTTACGAATTTTTAAAATATTTGTGGTTTTTTTATAACATTTAAGGATGCTAAAGGGAAAATCTATAAATCATTTTTCTTCACATTTATTAAAAAATAAAATATAAGAATATAAAAATATATCAAATTTAGAATTTTTATTTTAAAAATGTTTTTATTTAAGTAATTTTTTTACCAAATGTGGAAACAGCCATATATTTAAAGTATTTTTGTGAATAACCTAAAAAATATGATAGTCGATATTTTTACGACATATTTTACAACTATTTTGACCATAAATACGAATTGAATATTCTGTTTTTTAATTTATATTTAACCTAATATATTATTAATTTTTAAAAAGGTTAGGTTCAAGTTCAATTGAATATTTTTCGAACAGTATGTTAGTAAATATTTTAATTTCTGATATTCTTTAGTGATTTTTTTTTTTTGTATTTTAGACCAACAAGCAGGTCAAATACCTAAAAAAAAACGTCCAGTAGTCCTATTTTAATTTTGAAAAATAATTTAAACTCGTCTTTTTTTTATTTCAGATCATGTTGAAAATTTATTGTGTATTGCTAAATTGTATTGTTTACCCATTAATGTATGGTATTTTTTTAAACATCAAAAAGGTACCGAAAAAAATAAAATATAAAGTTTCTAGTATTCATTTTAAAATATTATAAAACATTTTGGGCCGCAAAAAAATTAAATTACTAAATGTAATGCATTGCATATCGCCCGGATAACTTTGTGAGGTAATGCTTTATATGTGTTTTTACAATTATCTTTTTATTAGTACCCCTCACAAAAGAACTTACTATTTTTTTTAATGTCGGTATACACTATAAAATTGATAAAACATTTTAGATATTTAAAATAATGTTATGTCGCAACAAATTGTCTATTTAATGTAATACTATCATTAATACAATCATTATCATATATACAGAGTGTTCAGAAATAATGACATACAATGTTTTACTTAATAGTTAATTAAATTTTATCTATTATATGTTAACTTCTCATTACTATTAGGACACATACCGCCGAAGGACATTACAAAAATATACTTTCGCTTATTGTAGCTAAGTTGAGCATTATCAAGTTATAAAGTTAGAGATAAGTCAACCAGATAATTGTTAATTATGTTGTAACTAATATTTGATTAGTCAATTTTCGTTGTCATTAATTAATTTTTCCATAGGTAGATTATATTTATATTACATAAACGAAATAATTTACAATTAATTATCGCAATAATCTAGTTTAGTTACACTTTAAAGACGAATATTTTTACCGAATTCTTGATTATAAAATAAAATATTGTAAAATAATCATCATTTCTCATATTGACTGAAACAAATGTTTACATACTAAATAATCAATGAAATATTAAAATTTATAACTCAATGGGCTTACACTGTAAGTAATGTGAAAAGGGGAAAATCGATTAGTTTATTAATTAATTAATTTTTTTTGTGAAATAATATTACATTAAAATCTCAATGGCCGTAATAAATAATAAAAGCTATTCTTCTGAAACTGAGTTAAATTAATATTTTTTCCATTAAACTTAATTAGTTGAAAATATATTTTGTTAACTATTAATTTTCAAATGTAAGTCTTATTCTTAATTCAACTTAATTATTTGACGTTAATTTTATTTATTTCTAGCTTATCATTGTATTTTAGTTAGAATAAAATATTATGATCAAACAATTAATAATGTTTATACTATTGGATGTTTCACTTACAAATATTAAAGTAAACATATTTAAAACAATTGAGTGCATCTACTTCTTCGCCTATATTTTTATTTAAATACAAATAAGGTAAAACATAATAATTTCCATTAGTTTCTGATGTATATCATAAGTGAACTACTTACCGCCACAAAGTTTATTTATTTCATCTACCCGGATAGGTTATATTAACAATTTCAATTAATTATATTCGATATTAAAATATTATCAATTCCGCGATGAAATATATGAATCAAAACTTATATGAGATTTTACTTGCCTTTACAAGTTTGTAATTCTTAAAATACATTTGAATCTTTTATAAATATTTTATTTTTTAAAATACATTAAGTCATACAAAATATTTATAATATATAAAAATATAATTCATTTTTAATTTGCAAAACATTTCTGGCAGTTAGACTCTTTAAGTCTTTGTTATCAATAAGGAATTAATATATCCTCAGTGGAACATAATTAAAATACGTTTAATTACCTTTATCGGCATTTGTCGGTCCTAAAATAAACACACGTTTAATTATAAGAATTGTGTAGGTTAAATTTTTTATAGTCGATAGTCATTTACATTGTTAATTATCATTAATAATGATTACATATTTAAATTTTCATTAATATTGCAAAAAATACGAGTAACTAACCTAACCTAACGGTTGTTGTTTGGGATTATAAACCAAAAAAGTCAAATGCTAAAAATGGAATGTATAGGATAAAAAATAGAGAATTCTAAATAAAAAGAAGAATGAGATTTTTATCCGTATTACAATTTTACTAATTACAGAAAAAGTAAATATATACATAATGGACAAATGAAATAAAATAAAATGGTATGATGCTGGCCAGCGAACGAGTATAACAAACAATTGGTAATTTAAAAAATAAAAGATATTTTAAAAATATAAATAATAAATACACAGAAAACAAATTTAATATATAATAGAAAAATACAACCTTTTCGAAATGGAATAAAACACGTCACCGTCCCGGCCACCAGAGTTGGTCCCTTCCGTTGCTGAAAACTAGTACTTTGGGTGGACAACGACGACGGTGAAAAGCGACGGTGAAAACAATGGTGATGGTGGAAAGGGTGGTAACAAAACAATGGTGGTGAGCACGACAGAGGTGTACACGGCGGCGGATGGATCGCAATAACGTTAGACGATGAAAAATTATAATAATGTTCACAATAACGAAAAACAGGTTTTGTGCCGAGGTATGTTTGGACAGGTGATAATATTGATATCGACATTACATACATATACCGGTAGTAATTACAAATACAATACAAGAAAAGAAAACAATAAAGAGGATATGTATTAAGAAATAGAAAGGTAAAGAATAGAATGCATTAAACAATTGTAATATAATTTTATTTGCATAAATTATGATGTTTACGATATGTGTTTAATAAAATGAATACATTCTATAGCAAATTAACGAAAGACTCTAAAATACAATAGAAATGCAACTTCTCAAAATAGTATAAAATAAATCGATATGAATACTTGTTTCTATTCGCCTTAGTAGGATTATGATTTATTCATACGAGTAGAGAGAAGGAACATTGATTATTTTTGGTACCAAATAAGAGAAAGTCATACGATTTAAATTAATATGTCTACAATTTACCACTTAATACACTGTCGTGAATGGAAAACAATATCAACGATGAGACAATTAATTGTATCTTGAAGTGAATCATATTCGCTTAAAGTTTTTCTGACAAGTCCTTGTTTCTGTTATAGGTACTAAACTACGTATGCCGATCGTTCGTTTTACACTAACTGTGAAGTAATAATTTTGTTAGAAATAAGTATGCCTTTAACAAATAATTATTTACGAACAAAAAACTGAACAAATAGCAGCTTTTTACAGCTGCTTTTTATAGCACCTGCAGTTATTTTTGATTTCACTTGTAAACATTAATTATTATTTTTGTATTCGTTTCCACAAAAAATAACGGTGACCTAGATTTTACAATTTGCTAAATAATATTTTGACAATATATAGTCTAGTATATTGTTAAGGATAATTTCATTTAATATTAAATGATTAAAAACTTTATTTATACATTAATTCAACGATATTACTAATTTAATCAAGGAATGAAATATCAATGGTATTAAAACTATTTTAGTAAAAACTGTATTAGTTGTCCCATATTGGAAGTCCACATATATAAATGTTTATACTGATTATCGGTTAGACAATTTTATAAATATCTGTAAATGAAACATATTTGATTCTTTTTTTTTTTTTTTAGTTTGAATATTTCCAGTATGTAAAACAGCTTCAACTAAATTTTTAGTAAGAACTAAAAAAGTTTACGTGTATTTTACTGGTTTAATTTCACAAATTCTTAAATATAAAATGATTTTTTTTTTACAACAATACACTTGATCAAAAATATACAAATACATTCAAGTACGGTTAAATCAGGACAAAAATGTATATTGAAAATAAAAATAAAAAATATTTACTCGTAAATTAACGATTGAAGTGATCAGCATCAACAAATATAAATGTTATAAACCTTAACCCTACCATCGACAATCGGGTACCCGGGTATCCATTTAAATTTTAAAAAAGATTTTTTTTTTTTCTGAAAATGTATGTTTATGTCATTCAAGATCCTAAATTATACATTTATAATTAAACTCAAAGGCTTATCAAATATTTAAATTATTTATATTGTTAAAGAGTTATTTAAAAATATAAAGCTATATAAAATAATAAAGTTTATTTAATAATCACTACAAATGAAATATTTACACTTAAATTGTATAGAAGCTCAAGGTCGAATGGAATTGGTTTTTCTAACAGACAATACTTTATACAATATATATTATAACTTCTATACTTACTTAAGATGCCTATGAAATGATTAATTTTGTGTGAAATACCTATTATAAGTATTCAACTTTTATCTTTTTACTTCCTTAAGAAAAGATAATGCCGGAATATTATCAAATCAATATTTAACACTTTTCCCACTTTTTGATATTCAAATTTTAAATATTCCTCATTTTCTCAAAATCACTTGAATGCAGTTTAAAATTGTACGTATAATGATATAAGCGTAAATGGTTAGGTTCCCCCTCTTCCCCTCTCTCCCTCTTGGAACTCACCTTGTCGTGGTGAGAGGGCTTGAGCGGTCGTTCAATGAGGTTTAGTGCTATGCCAACGGTAGTGTATTCTACTAGTAGGGCCTCCCATGTTGGACAGGACTAAACCGAGAACGACCCGACTAAGAGTTCCACCAGGGGTGTTTACACCCCTGGCTTACACCGACCTGGCACTGGGCTTGGTTGACTGGGGCCAGGAGGCCTGAGCACGCCTTTCGCTGATGAAAAACCGGCTCTCCTAATCCCCAACTCGTCAAGGGGGTCACTTGGCACGGGGATAGTTACGTGTTCACGAGGACCCTGTGTGGCAATTGGCGCACCATACAGTATACAGCCTTACTGCGTCATTCAGGGCTCTGACGCGGCGGACCACCCCTTCCCTAGATCCCCATGGGATCTACATGGATGACAAAACCTTAAAAAACAAAATGGATGAGAAAAAAGGGTTAACGGACGGAAACACGACTATGGACGATTTGACGAAGTAGGACACGGATACGGAAGCAGAAACGTCAGGTGCAGCAGCGGCTGTAGCTGGCAATCTAGGAAGCCACCTGAGGGAGAAACTGTTCTACAGCATTTCCCAACCGGTGGCCTCGATGAGCTCCTTGGAGGCGAGGGAGGAGAACTCCTTCACTCGCGTCAAGGAGCAAATCAGGGCCGCTTCCGCGATTGTCGCGGTGAGAGGTGGAAAGGGTGTCCACAAGGGCATCCAAGAAGCCTAAGTATGCCTTTAACAAATAATTATTTGCGAACAAAAAACTGAACAAATAGCAGCTTTTTTTTTTTTTTACAGCTGCTTTTTATAGCACCTGCAGTTATTTTTGATTTCACTTGTAAACATTAATTATTATTTTTGTATTCGTTTCCACAAAAAATAACGGTGACCTAGATTTTACAATTTGCTAAATAATATTTTGACAGTATATAGTCTAGTATATTGTTAAGGATAATTTCATTTAATATTAAATGATTAAAAACTTTATTTATACATTAATTCAACGATATTACTAATTTAATCAA